>ONZH01000039.1:0-38022 GCA_900303285.1 Rhinella marina | reverse complement strand
CACCTGTTAAAAAATTTTGTGGAGGCCCAAGAGGTGGAGACCTTGATAAAATTTTGTGGAGGCCCAAGGAGGTGAGACCTTGATAAAATTATGTGGAGGGCCCAAGAGGTGAGAACCTTGTTAAAATTTTGTGGAGGCCCAAGAGTGAGACCTGTTAAAAATTTTGTGGAGGCCCAAGAGGTGAGACCTGTTAAAAATTTGTGGAGGCCCAAGAGGTAGACCTTGATAAAATTTGTGGAGGCCCAAGAGGTGAGACCTGTTAAAAATTTTGTGGAGGCCCAAGAGGTGAGACCTTGATAAATATTATGTGGAGGCCCAAGAGGTGAGACCTGTTAAAAATTTTTGTGGAGGCCCAAGAGGTGAGACCTGTTAAAAATTTTGTGGAGGCCCAAGAGGTGAGACCTGTTAAAAATTATGTGAGGCCCAAGAGGTGAGACCTCTTAAAAATTATGTGGAGGCCCAAGAGGTGAGACCTCTTAAACATTTGTGGAGGCCCAAGAGGTGAGACCTCTTAAAATTATGTGGAGGCCCAAGAGGTGAGACCTCTTACAAATTATGTGGAGGCCCAAGAGGTGAGACGTCTTAAAATTGTGTGGAGGCTAAAGAGGTGAGACCTCTTAAAAATTATGTGGAGGCCCAAGAGGTGAGGACCTCTTAAAAATTATGTGGAAGCCCAAGAGGTGAGACCTCTTAAACATTTTTGTGGAGGCCCAAGAGGTGAGACCTCTTAAACATTTTTGTGGAGGCCCAAGAGGTGAGACCTCTTAAACATTTTGTGGAGGCCAAGAGGTGAGACCTCTTAAAAATTATGTGGAGGCCCAAGAGGTGAGACCTCTTACAAATTATGTGGAGGCCCAAGAGGTGAGACCTTCTTAAAAATTATCTGGAGGCCCAAGAGGTGAGACCTCTTAAAAATTTGTGGAGCCCAAGAGGTGAGGACCTCTTAAAAATTATGTGGAGGCCCAAGAGGTGAGACCTCTTACAAATTATGTGGGCCCAAGAGGTGAGACCTTCTTAAAAATTATGTGAGCCCAAGAGGTGAGACCTCTTAAACATTTTGTGGAGGCCCAAGAGTGAGACCTCTTAAACATTTTGTGGAGGCCCAAGAGGTGAGCCATAAATATATAAATTTTTCTTATTTACGGAGCAATTCTACGGCGGTTAAGGGAGGAGGAGGAGGTGGAGGAGGAAATGGCACTTCATACAGATGGCACTTCACTTTTGGCTGCTTTCCACTGTTGGAGAAGCAAAGTCCGGGTCAATCCACTTGCTGTTCATTTTGATTAGCGTCAGCCTGTCGGCACTGTCGGTTGACAGGCGGCTGCGCTTATCGGTTATAATGCCCCCGGCTGCGCTGAACACCCTTTCTGATAGCACGCTGGCGGCAGGGCAGGCAAGCACCTCCAAGGCGTACAGGGACAGTTCCAGCCACGTGTCCAACTTGGAGACCCAGTAAGTGTAGGACGCCGAGGGATCGGGGAGGACAGGGGTACGGTCTGCCAGGTACTCCCGCAACATCCGCCGATACTTGTCCCTCCTGCTGATAGCGGGCCCCGCAGTGATGGAAGTTGCACGAGGGGGTGCCATGAACGTGTCCCACACCTTGGAGAGTGTTCCCCTGGTGGCTGTGGGCCTGATCGATGTTGAGGGACTCTGGGAGACCCTCTCCTCTCTGCCGCCAGCGATGGTGGGTGGGAAAATCTCCATCATGTTCTGCACGAGTTCCCTCTGGTATTCCAGCAATCGATTCGTCCTCTCCTCTACCGGAATAAAAGAGGAGACGTTATCTTTATACCGGGGGTCCAGGATTGCGAAGACCCAGTACAGTTTGTTCTCCACTATCCGGACAACACGTGTGTCCCGGGAAAAGCAGCCCAGCATGAAGTCAGCCATGTGTGCCAGACTCTGAATAGGCATGACGTCACTGCCCCCACCAGAAGGATCACTTGCCATTTCCTCCTCTTCCTCTTCCGCCTCCTCTCCGCCCCATCCGCGCTGAACCAATGGGACGCACACAGCCTGACTGCTACCCTCGCCGCCAGCATCCTCCTCCTCTTCCACAGCCACCTCCACGTCGTCCTCCTCCTCCTCATCCTCCTCCTCCTCCTGCAACTGCCACCGAGAAGCAGACAAAAGTGTGGTCTGACTGTGTAGCTCCGTTGCGTCTCCTCCTACCCCCGTCTCCTCTGCGTGCAATGCGTTCTCCCTTATTGCGATGAGCGATTCTTTAAGGACGCATAGGAGCGGGATGGTTACGCTCACTATAGCGTCCTCGCTGCTGACCTTCTTGGTGGACTCCTCAAAGATACGCAGTACATCGCATATGTCTGCCATCCATGGCCACTCGTGGTTGGCAAACTGAGGGAGCTGAGTTGGAGGCACGCGTGGATTCATAATCTGGTACTCCATCAATGCTCTCTGCTGCTCACACACCCTGGCCAACATGGAATAGGTGGAATTCCAGCGAGTCGGCAGGTCGCACAACAGCCGATGTTCAGGCAAATGGAGGCGTTGCTGGAGTTTTTTTAAGCTAGCAGCAGCTACAGTTGACTTCCGAAAGTGAGCGCACAAGCGCCGCACTTTCACCAGTAGCTCTGCCAGGTTGGGGTAAGTCTTTAGAAATTTTTGGACTACCAGATTAAAAACGTGGGCCAGGCATGGTACGTGATTGAGTTCGGCAAGCTCCAGAGCCGCCACCAGGTTACGGCCGTTATCGCACACGACCATGCCTGGTCCTAGCTGCAGCGGCGACAGCCACATCTCCGTCTGCTGCAATATGGCGTCCCTCACCTCTGGGGCGCTGTGCTTCCTGTCGCCCAAGCTGATGAGCTTAAGCACCGCCTGCTGACGTCTCCCCGCGCCAGTGCTGCAACGCTTCCAGCTAGCGGCTGAGGGCGATGTTAAGGCAGAGGAGGAGGAGGAGGAAGAGGAGGGGGGTGTATCAGAACCCGTGCTGGCAATCTTGGGCGGGGGTGGTAGGTAGGCCGTCTCTGTTTGCGACCCCGTCCCCGCTTCCACAACATTCACCCAGTGTGCCGTCAAAGAAATGTATCGTCCCTGGCCGCAAGCGCTTGTCCACGAGTCGGTGGTCAAGTGGACCTTTGCGCTGACTGCGTACCTCAGGGCCCGCCTGATGTTACGCGACACGTGCTGGTGCAGGGCGGGGACGGCACTCCGGGAAAAGTAGTGGCGGCTGGGGACGGAATAGCGAGGTGCGGCAGCCGCCATCAGGTCGCGGAAGGCCTGCGTCTCCACAAGCCTAAACGGCAACATCTCCAGGGCCAGCAGTTTGGAGATGTGGCAGTTTAAGGCTTGGGCTTGGGGGTGACTCGAGGCGTACTTCCGCCTGCGGTCGAACGCCTGCGAGATGGACAGTTGTTGGGACGAGGAGTGTGAAGGTGCAGGCGAAGAGGCGGGGGAAGGGGAGGCTGAAGGAGAAGGCCCCAAAGTAGCCGAGGCAGAGGCAGATGTGGAGGTGTCCTGGCTGGAGGTCTGGACCGCAGTGGCAGCACACAACAAAGGGGAAGAGGCAGTGGCAGCAAGACCGGGCGCAGGTTGTATTGCGTTTGCTCTCTCCCACTCAGCCCAGTGCTTGAATTCCAAGTGACGCCGCATGCCTGAGGTGGTCATATTGCTCTTCTCAGAGCCCCTACTCAGTTTTGAGTGGCAGAGTGTGCAAACCGCGCTCAGTTTGTCATCCGCACAAACATTAAAAAATCTCCACACCACAGAAGTACGAGGCCTCGATGGGGGAGCTTCGCGCGACTGCCCGCTGCCGGGAACAGCTTCGGCCCTGCTGGCTGTGGCCTCACTTCTCTGTCTGGACTGTCCTCTGCCTATGGACATCCCTCTGCCTGTGGACATCCCTCTGCCTCTGGACATCCTCTGCCTGGACATCCCTCTGCCTCTTGCTGCCTTTTTCGGTGCTGCGCAGACCACCACCTCTCCACTGCTTTCCTCGCTGGACATCACCCCTGGCCAAGTGGGGTCGGTCATTTCGTCATCCACCACCTCCTCTTCCACTTCCTCACTCTGCTCCTCCTGCTGCCCACTGGACATTCCAACAGCCTCCCTTGATGGCAACTGCGTCTCATCATCATCATCGCTCATGATAACAGATGCTGGCTCAGGGTCCACATCAGCAGGAGATGGCGAAAACTCAAGTGTTTGGGCATCACTACAAACAAATTCCTCTGCTAGCTCCTGGGATTCTTCCGGCACATCTGAAAAAGGACCCGAAAAGAGCTCCTGGGAGGGGTCAATGGTGGGATGACTCTGTTGGCCAGGTGTGGAGGAAGGAGGGTCAGAGTGAGACTGTGTGGATGACTGGCTGGTGGACAACTGTGTGGAAGCGCTATCGGCTATCCATTGCACCACCTGTTCAACCTGCTCAGGCCTCAACAGCGGTGTAACCCGCCCCCTGCTTAACTGTCCCATAAAGGCAGGGATTCTGGATGAGCGGGATCCTGGCTGACCCTCACCAGCACGCATTGTATCCCCACTGGCTTCAACAAGGCCCCCAACAGCATTTCCGCGCCCCCGTCCTCGTCCACGTCCTATTCCGCTAGCCCCCCTCCGCATTTTATTTTTTTTTGGTTACAATATTTTGCCTTCACAGCCGTGAAATTATTTTGCAAGAGAACGCACAGTACAGTTGCCAATTATAAGGCCTATATATTTTATAGTTCAAGGTACACAGCCGTGTACTAACTGTTCAGACGGTGGGTATTAACACCAGGTATTTAAATTAGTTTGCAGAGAACGCACAGTACAGTTGCCAATTATAAGGCCTATATATTTTATAGTTCAAGGTACACAGCCGTGTACTAACTGTTCAGACGGTGGGTATTAACACCAGGTATTTAAATTAGTTTGCAAGAGAACGCACAGTACAGTTGCCAATTATAAGGCCTATATATTTTATAGTTCAAGGTACACAGCCGTGTACTAACTGTTCAGACGGTGGGTATTAACACCAGGTATTTAAATTAGTTTGCAAGAGAACGCACAGTACAGTTGCCAATTATAAGGCCTATATATTTTATAGTTCAAGGTACACAGCCGTGTACTAACTGTTCAGACGGTGGGTATTAACACCAGGTATTTAAATTAGTTTGCAAGAGAACGCACAGTACAGTTGCCAATTATAAGGCCTATATATTTTATAGTTCAAGGTACACAGCCGTGTACTAACTGTTCAGACGGTGTATTAACACCAGGTATTTAAATTAGTTTGCAGAGAACGCACAGACACAGTTGCCAATTATAGTTCAAGGTACAACAGCCGTGTACTAACTGTTCAACGGTGTGTATTAACACCAGGTATTTAAATTAGTTTGCAAGAGAACGCACAGTACAGTGCCAATTATAAGCCTATATTTTTATAGTTCAAGGTACACAGCCGTACTAACTGTTCAGCACGGTGTGTATTAACACCAGGTATTTAAATTAGTTTGCAAGAGAACGCACAGTATTATAAGGCCTATATATTTTATAGTTCAAGGTACACAGCCGTGTACTAACTGTTCAGACGGTGTGTATTAACACCAGGTATTTAAATTATTTTTGAAACGCACAGTACAGTTGCCAATTAAAGCCTATATATTTTATAGCTTCAAGGTACACAGCCGTGTACTAACTGTTCAGACGTGGGTATTAACACAGGTATTTAAATTAGTTTGCAAGAGAACGCACAGTACAGTTGCCAATTATAAGGCCTATATATTTTATAGTTCAAGGTACACAGCCGTGTACTAACTGTTCAGACGGTGGGTATTAACACCAGGTATTTAAATTAGTTTGCAAGAGAACGCACAGTACAGTTGCCAATTATAAGGCCTATATATTTTATAGTTCAAGGTACACAGCAGTAGTGCCAAATATAGTTTGGTATGTAGCAGAGCACCTAATACACCACTAATGCCTCTCTCTGTCCCTACTCCAGCAGCTATCCCTGAATACAGCAGCCGTTCTCTGTAAAGTCTATATTGTAGTAAAGCTATCACTGTACTGCACTATAGTAGCCCTGATAAGGGCTTTTAATCACGCTCCTGCCTGTCCAACAGCTAAAACCTGTCTCTCCCTTCTCCAGCCTCTGTCCCTGACTAAGTTCACGCAGCATATGCGTACGAGCAGGAAGAGCTGAGTTTTTAATATTCGAGGTCACATGGTTTTTCCAGCCAATCCATGTAGACGCCGTTTTCGCGCTGCCAGCGTGCTCAGCGTGCCTGTCATACCCCCCCTGCATGGTGATTGGTGGAAAAAGAGCGCCAGGGAAGGTGGGAGGGGAAACGAATTCTAAGTGCGCCATCGCCGTTATACTCGAACGAAATCGAGTACGCCGAATAGCGTAGTATTCGATCGAATACCAGCTCGATCGAACACTACTCTCTCATCTCTAGTCGTAAATTATGAGATTGATCAAGAGTGGCATGAGTTTTTAGATGGAGATTGCATGTGGTCACGTACTCCCTGGAACCCCATAGTCACCCCTTCTCTGATGTGCTAGCCCAGAACATTCTCTGCCCCAATTCGCAAGACCTTTTGCTGTTTCCGTGTGCTGACAGTGTGGATTTACCAGTGTTGTCTGAGGAGGTGGTGGACAATGGCGAGACACAGGTGTCGGGGGGTGAGGTAGTTGTATGGGAAGCAAGTTACAGTGGGGACTCCTTGGGGGGACTTTCTCATGATGGGACAGATTCAACTTGGGTGGATCAGGCACAGGAACAGATTAATTTTTGGGGGGGTTTATTTAACTTTTATTTAGCAAAAATAACCACAGAGATATTTATTCGTTATCTTCTCTGCGCAGTCTGGCGTTGGGGTTCGTCACTTTGATGGCGAGCTGTGCCGCTCTCTCCACAATGGTCTGTAGGTTCTTAGATGGAGACGTTGTCGCGATTTCAGTACAGAAGGACTTGTTGCTCATCAACAGAACCTCGACCTCCTTGACATTGTGGACATGGAATTTGCGGGAGGACCAGGAATTTGCGGAACCCTGTGGGCAGCATGTGTTTGGTCTTCTACTTGCTACCGTATCCAATGTTGGGCAATATAGACACGCAAGTAATATTATTTTTCACACCTATCCCAAAAATAAAAATGTATGCAGTTTGCGCAAATAAAACTGGAAACTGGAACTGGAGAGAGGGCCTGTAGGTGGGGGGGCAGGCTGGGGGGAAGGAGGTTGAGCTGGAAGAGCCAGGGGAGTGACCCCCTGGGGCTAGCGTGTGTGGTGGTTACAACAGCCGGATGTAGTTAGAATGACGACGCAGGACCCCAACTTAAAAATTTAGCATCAACCGGTACAATTGTCATTTATGAGCTAGATCAAGTGTGGCATGACTTTTAAATGGATATTGCATGTGGTCACGTACTCCCTGGAACCCCATAGTCACCCCTTCCCTGATGTGCTAGCCCAGAACATTCTCTGCCCTAATTCGCAAGACTTTTTGCTGTTTCTGTGTGCTGACAGTGGGGATTTACCAGTGTTGTCTGAGGAGGTGGTGGACAATGGCGAGACACAGGTGTCGGGGGGTGAGGTAGTTGTATGGGAAGCAAGTTACAGTGGGGACTCCTTGGGGGGACTTTCTCATGATGGGACAGATTCAACTTGGGTGGATCAGGCACAGGAACAGATTAATTTTTGGGGGGGTTTATTTAACTTTTATTTAGCAAAAATAACCACAGAGATATTTATTCGTTATCTTCTCTGCGCAGTCTGGCGTTGGGGTTGTCACTTTGATGGCGAGCTGTGCCGCTCTCTCCACAATGGTCTGTAGGTTCTTAGATGGAGACGTTGTCGGCGATTTCAGTACAGAAGGACTTGTTGCTCATCAACAGAACCTCGACCTCCTTGACATTGTGGACAAGGAATTTGCGGGTGGACCAGGAATATGCGGAACCCTGTGGGCAGCATGTGTTTGGTCTTCTACTTGCTACCGTATCCAATGTTGGGCAATATAGATACGCAGGTAATTTTATTTTTCACACCTATCCCAAAAATAAAAATGTATGCAATTTGCGCAAATAAAACTGGAAACTGTAACTGGAGAGAGGGCCTGTAGGTGGACCTCCGGAAAAATTGTTTGGAGAGAGGGCCTGTAGGTGGAACTCCGGAAAAATTGTTTGAAGAGAGGGCCTGTAGGTGGACCTCCGGAAAAATCTTTTGGAGAGAGGGCCTGTAGGTGGACCTCTGGAAAAATTGTTTGAATAGAGGGCCTGTAGGGGGCCCTCCTGAAAAATTGTTTGAAGAGAGGGCCTGTAGGTGGACCTCTGGAAAAACTGTTTGAATAGAGGGCCTGTAGGGGGCCCTCCTGAAAAATAGTTTGAAGAGAGGGCCTGTAGGTGGACCTCTGGAAAAATTGTTTGAATAGAGGGCCTGTAGGGGGGCCCTCCTGAAAAATTGTGCCAAACGAGTGCCAGTTGGACCTCTAAAAAATGGCGTTTTTTGGGTCAGCGCTAGGCAAAGACGATATGGAGGAGGAGGAGGAGTAGGAGGAGGAGTAGAGAAGAGGAATCGGATACATAAGTTATTTAAATCTTTAGCTGCTTTCCCCCGGAGGAGATTTGAATTCCGGTGAAATCCAGGTGTGTTGATTTAATAAAGATCTTTTTTTTTGGACATGGACGCTGTCTTCTACTTTTTGCCTCTGTGATTCTGGGAGCCTTTTGGGACTAGACTCCAGGGAGAACGTGCATCCAGGAGAAACATCAGCCACTCTACAGGTGCTGTACCACTTGCTTTATTTGAAATCCAGGCTTTGTTCATTTTAATAAGCGTCAGCCTGTCAGCGCTGTCAGTTGACAGGCGTGTATGCTTATCGGTGATGACGCCACCAGCTGCACTGAATACCCGCTCTGACAGCACGCTAGCGGCAGGGCAGGCCAGCACCTCCAAGGCGTACAGCGCCAGTTCAGGCCACGTGTCCAGCTTTGAAACCCAGTAGTTGTATGGAGCAGAGTGATCGCTACGGACGTTGGTATGCTCAGCTAGGTACTCCCTCACCATCTTTCTGTACAGCTCCCCCTACTCTGCCTAGACTGGGGACAGGTGACAGTGTCTTGCTGGGGTGACATAAAACTGGCAAAGGCCTTGGAGAGCGTTCCCCTGCCAGTGCTGAACAAGCTGCCTGCTCGCCTCCTCTCCCTCGCTACTTGGCCCACAGAACCATGCCCTCTGCCGCTAGCGGCGTCAGATGGGAAGAATTGTTTCAGCTTGTGCACCAGGGCCTGTTGATATCTATTCACTCTCATACTCCTTTCCTCTGCAGGGATGAGAGTGGAAAGGTTCTGCTTGTACCGTGGGTCCAGGAGAGTGAACACCCAGTAATCGGTGTTTGAAAAAATTCTTCTAACGTGAGGGTCACGGGATAGGCAGCCTAACATGAAGTCTGCCATGTGCGCCAGAGTCCCAACACGCAAGAATTCCCTCTCCTCACTGGCCTGACTCTCCATTTCCTCCTCCTCCTCCTCCAAGTCCTCCTCTTCAGCCCATACACGCTCAAGAGTTAAGGACTGAGCACTGGTACCCTCTACTGTCTCGCCGACATTCTCCTCCTCTTCCTCCTCATCCTCATCCCCCTCCTCCGATACGCGCTGAGAAACAGACCGGAGGGTGCTCTGGCTATCAAGCGACGTATCTTCCTCCACTGTCTCTTGTGACAAGCGCAAAGAATCCGACTTGATGCTGAGCAGTGAGTTTTTCAACAGGCAAAGAGTTTTTCAACGGGATGGTGAGGCTGATAATGGCGGCATCGCCGCTGACCATCTGTGTTGACTCCTCAAAGTTGCTCAACACCTGGCAGATATCAGACATCCACGTCCACTCCTCATTGTAGACTTGAGGAATCTGACTGACCTGACTACCAGTTCTGGTGGAAGTTGACATCTGGCAGTCTACAATCGCTCTGCGCTGCTGGTAAACTCTGGATAACATGTTTAATGTCGAATTCCATCTCGTGGGCACATCGCACAACAGTTGGTGAGCGGGCAGTTGTAGGCGGCGCTGCGCTGCCCTGAGAGTGGCAGCATCTGTGGTCGACTTGTGGAATTGCGCACAGATGCGGCGCACCTTGGTGAGCAAATCAGACAGATTGGGGTATGTCTTGAGGAACCGCTGAACTATGAGATTGAACACGTGGGCCAGGCATGGCACATGTGTCAGTCTGCCGAGTTGCAGAGCCGCCACCAGGTTACGCCCGTTGTCGCACACAACCATGCCTAGCTTGAGGTTCAGCGGTGCCAGCCACACATCGGTCTGCGCCGTGATGCCCTGTAACAGCTCTTGGGCGGTGTGCCTTTTGTCACCTAAGCTCAGCAGTTTGAGCACCGCCTGCTGGCGCTTACCCACGGCACTGCTGCTGCGCCTAGAGCTACCGACTGAAGGCGCCGTGCCCACGGATGGTAATTCGGTGGAGGAGGAGGAGGGGTCGGAGGAGGAGGAGGAAGAGGCATAGTACGTCTGAGAGACCGTGACCGAGGTAGGCCCCGCAATCCTCGGTGTGGGCAATACATGAGCGTCCCCAGGGTCATGCTCGGTCCCAGCCTCCACCAAGTTAACCCAATGTGCCGTCAGTGAGATATAGTGTCCCTGCCCGCCAGCACTTGTCCACGTGTCCGTGGTTAGGTGGACCTTCTCAGAAACAGCGTTGGTCAGGGCACGGATGATGTTCTGTGACACGTGCTGGTGTACGGCTGGGATGGCACATCGGGAAAAATATTGGCGTCTGGGGACCGAATACCGAGAGGCAGCCACCGCCATGAGATTGCGAAAGGCCTCGGTCTCTACCAGCCTATAGGGCAGCATCTCCAGGCTAAGCAATTTGGAGATGTGGACGTTGAGGGCTTGGGCATGTGGGTGGGTGGAACTGTATTTCCTCTTGCGCTCCAGCGTCTGCTGTAAAGACAGCTGAACGCTGCGCTGGGACACGTTGGTGGACACTGTGGAGGATCGTGGAGGCGAAGGTGTGGTTTTCCGGCAGGAGGCGCTCGCGCCGGGGTCCTGGGCAGGGGGTTGACTAGCAGAGGCAGCGAGTGACGCAGGGGGTTGACTAGCAGAGGCAGCGAGTGACACAGGGGAAGGAGCAGTGGTGTGACATGCAGGAGGTGGTGAACGGCCTTGGTTCCATTGAGTGGGGTGTTTAGCTCTCATATGCCTGCGCATGCTGGTGGTGGTTATACTAGTAGTGGTGGCACCCCTGCTGATCCTGGTGTGGCACAGGTTGCACACCACAGTCCGTCGGTCATCCTCACTTTCTTTAAAGAACCTCCAGACTTGCGAACATCTAGGCCTCGCCACGGGAGATCAGCTGTTCGCACTGTTGTGGTTTCAACAGTCCTCTACCACGTGTCCCTGTAAGTTGAGACATGAAGCTAGGGAGTGTAGCTCTGCGGAATTCCCCTGCTCCCTCATCAGCAGGTACTGTCTCACCCTGCCCAGGACTACGGCCTCTGCCCCCTGCAGTAATTGAATGCCCACTCCCACGTCCTCGACTCTTAGCCCTGGGGTTCAACATTTTTTGTATATAAGTGTATGATATAAAAAAAAAATTAAACGGCCTGGTGTACTGAAACCCACAAACTTGTTCAGTCTGGTAGAATTAAGTGACGTACAGAAAGTGTCACCTGGACAGATTATACGGATTGGAGCGAGTGTGCTGAACTGACAGGTTACACGCAGCTGAGTAAAATGGATTTGTATCACTGAGCTAAAACAACAAAAAAACTAATTTTTTTTTAATATTTAGTTTTTTATATATTTTTTTAAATTTTGTTTTTTTGGGAACGTGACGTGCAGGAACTATCGGAGACCTAACTCACACCCTTTTAACGGTGGCTATTTAGACTGCGACCCAGACAAATGTCGCACAGAGTTTTTGGGGTCAAGCTGTAGATGTTATTGGTAGCAAATGACTTGGTTGTATTCTCTGACGTACAGAAAGCGTCACCTGGACAGTATATACGGATTGGAGCGAGTGTGCTGAACTGTGACACACAGAAAGGTTACACGCAGCTGAGTAAAATGGATTTGTATCACTGAGCTAAAACAACTGAAAAACTAATTTTTTTTTAAGTTTTGTTTTTTTGGGAACGTGACGTGCAGGAACTATCGTAGAACTGACTGACACCCTTTTAACGGTGGCTATTTAGACTGCGACCCAGACAAATGTCGCACAGAGAGTTTTCTGGATCAAGCTGTATACGTTATTGGTAGCAAATGACTTGGTTGTATTCTGTGACGTACAGAAAGTGTCACCTGGACAGTATATATGGATTGGAGTGAGTGTGCTGAAATGTGACACACAGAATGGTTCCACACTGCTGTGTGCAATGGATTTGTATCACTGAGATAGAACAATAAAAAAAAAACAGGGTTAGATATGGCGATAGTTGCACTACTAGTGCCAGCCAGCCAAGCCAGGAGACAAAAAAATAATTTCTTCTAGCCCTTAGAAGGGCTGTTGGGTTCTTTTTGGGTGTTTCCTGCCTAACAGAGAACTAAATGCAGGCCCTAACTCTCCTCCTGAAAGGCAGCAGCTCTATCCCTAACAACATCAAGACGGCATCTGAGCCGAGCACCGCGGCCAGTCACTAGTATATTCCAGGGTCACCTGATCAGGCCAGCCAACCCCTGCTATCGACATGTAAGGGCCCCACGTGATGCTGGGTGTACCGTAGAGTCTCCTGGCTTGTGATTGGCTGTGTTTATAGGCGCCAAAAAAGCACGATGCGGAAGTTGCCATTTCCTCAAGTATGGCGAGATACTCATCCGAGCAGCAAGCACTTAAGAGTACCCTAATACTCGAACGAGCACCAAGCTCGGACGAGTATGCTCGCTCATCTCTAATGAAGAGTATTATAAAAAAAAAAATCACATATTGATTTTCTTTGCTCTTTTGCCGGCATTTTCCCAGCTTACTAATCTTGCTAGATTTTAATATGCAGATCCAAGAAGCGAGGCAGCACTCCAAAATGGTGAAGAAATGTTAAGACCGTTTATTCCCACAATGCAATGTTTCAGCCTACTCCATGAGGCCTTTCTCAAGCATACAGACTAGTGCAACAATGCAGCATAAATAGGTGAAATGGGAGGGTACAACCCTCATGTGACCAATTAGCAAAATGAATACATCAAAAACACAAGTGAAAGCAAAGTACAATAACAAAAATGCAAAATAAATCATACTGCCATGTGGAATCACATAGTAATCAAGTGGCATATATTATCAAACTGTAACAAAAGTGTGCATGTATTGAAAGTGTGTCATAGTGTGTTATTATTGTAAACACAAATCCACATACATAAAACACCACAGAAAGTGTATTAAAAGCAAAGAAGGCGATCAAAAGTCGCCATCATCTGTACCTGCTATGGGGATCACAGATCGGGGTATGCATCCAGATAAGAAAATAGCGTCCGTGTAGTTCCACTGCGCGTGCGTCAAACAAAGAGATCACATGATCGCAAGTAGCCATGTGACCAAAAAAAATCAAATATAAAAAAATAATTTTCCCCCAAATATGTCATTAAAAAAATGTTACAAATAAAAATAAATAAATAAAATAGACATATTTGGTATCACCGCGTCCACAATGACCGGCTCTATAAAAATATCACATGATCTACCCCATCAAGTGAACAGCGTAAAAAAATGTAATAAAAATTATGCCAAAACAGCTTTTTTGTCGCCTCACCTACCAAAAAGCATAATATCAAACAATCAAAAAGTCGTATGCATCCCAAAATGGTAGCAATAAAAACGTCACCTCATCCCGCAAAAAATGAGCCCCCACACAAGATCGTAGCCAGAAAAATGGAAAAAATATGGCTCTTAAAAAATTGCAACACAAAAACATGATTTTTTTTCTAAAAATGCTCTTATTGAGTAAAACGTAAAAAAAAACAAAAAACATAGACATATTTGGTATTGTTGCATCCATAACAACTGGCTCTACAAAAATATCACATGATCTACCCCATCAAGTGAACGGTGTAAAAAAAAAATATAGAAAAATGCCCCTAAACTGCTTTTTTTTTGTGACAACCTCCCAAACATTAGATTAAAAAGTGATCAGAAAGCCGGATGTACCCCAAACTGGTGCCAATAAAAAGCACAGCTTGTCCTGCAAAAAATAAGCCCCCACGCAGCTCAGTCCACAAAAAAATTAAGAAGTTATCGTTCTTAAAAACCATGACAGAAAATTCCATGTTAGAAAATGCAGATGCTGCTTCTCCCCTTCTGAGCCCTGGCGTATCCCCAAATAACAGTTTACGACCACATGTAGGGTGGTACTGCAAACTGCAGAATCGGGGTAATAAATATTGAGTTTTGTTTTGTTGTTAACCCTTGATGTGTTACAAGAAAAAAAATGATTAAAATGGAAAATCTGCAAAAAAAGTGAAATTTTGAAATTTCACATCTATTTTGCTTTAATTCCTGTGGAATATTTAAAGGTTTAACAACATTTCTAAAACCAGTTTTGAATAGTTTGAGGGGAGTAGTTTCTAAAATGGGGTAATTTATGGGTGGTTTCTATTATGTAAGCCTCACAAACTGACTTCAGAACTGAACTGGTCCTTAAAAAAGTTGATTTTACAAATTTGCTAATATTGCGTCTAAAATTCTAAACCTTCTACTGTCCTAAAAAAATAAAATGACACTACCAAAATGATGCCACCATAAAGTAGACATATTGGGAATGTAAATTAAAAAGGATTTTATGGGGTATCACTATCTGTCTTAAAAGCAGAGAGATTCAAATTTAGAAAACAGTGAATTTTTTCAAATTTTAGTTAACTTTTGGATTTTTTTATAAATAAAATTAAAACATATCGACTCAAATTTACCATTAACTTGAAGTGCAATGTGTCACAACAAAACAGTCTCAGAATCGCTTGGATAAGTAAAAGCATTCCAAAGTTATTACCACATGAAGTGACACACGTCAGATTTGCAAAATTAGGCCTGGTCAAGAAGGGGGTAAATGGCCCAGATCTGAAGTGGTTAAACAATGGGGTGATAGCCAAAGAATTCCTTTGCACTGTACTCATACGATCTAATCTTTTGTTTATTACTCCATTAAAGTCTCCTACACAGATCATAGGACATTGTGGTATGGACTCCATGAATCGAAACAAACAAGTTAGTGGGGAATAAGGAGGTGGGTTGTAGACGAAAGCGAGCACACAGTCCAACCTGTTCCATTTACCATATAGGAAAATATACCTTCCATCTTTATCTATTTGGTTCTTAATAATTTCTATATCTAATCTATTGTGTATATAAACACTTACTCCACGGGAATAAGATGAGCAACACGAATGATATTCAAATTTTGCCCATTTCTTATTACCTACACTAGGCAACTTATCTTTGATCATATGAGTCTTAAGCAAGCAGACAATTGCCGGCAAATGCCTGCCTACCCGTTCATTGACCATCACCCGCTTCAGTCTATTCCCCAAACCACGCACATTCCACACAAGTATCTTATCCTGTGTCATCTACAAACAAGGAAAGAAAGAAGAAAAAAAAAAACCCAGCTGGCTCCCCCCTTCCTTCTTACCTCATCAATGAGCCACGAGAGACTTATCCCTCCCGGCACTCTCCCATCTGGCGAACCCCCAGTTGTCCCTCCGCCCATTACCCCCATTCAACCCCGACTTTTCCATATATCACATTTATAAACCATACGTATCCAACCTTTTTACCGCTTCATCAACACTAGTGAAGAAGCGGGTGTGCCCTTTATCAATAACTCTCAGTTTAGCAGGGAATATCAATGAATAACCAATATTTGCATTTCTCAATCTTTGCTTAATATCATTAAATTCCCTTCTTTTCCGCTGTGTTTCCTTGGAAAAATCTCGATATATCGCGACTTTCTGCCCATTAAATGTTAACTCTTTAATAGATCGACTACATCTTAAAACAGTGTCTTGATCTTTTGAACATAACACTTTAGCTGTAATAGCTCTGGGGCTACCTCCCGGTGGTGTTTTTTTCACAGTGATTCTTTGGGCACATTCTATCCCAAACAAAGAAGATAGAGACTCCTTCCCAACTACTGATACCAACCATGCCTCTATAGACTCCACCATATTTATCCCCTCTGCATCTTCTGGAATTCCTAGGATCCTAAGATTACACCTGCGGGATCTATCCTCAAGTTCTGTCATCTTACTTGACAAAATGCGATTCTCAGATTCAATCTGTGTAACCCGTCCAGTAATTTGTTTAATCTCACTCTGGAGCTCCCTAACAATAGACTCTGTTTCCTTAATTTTTCCCCTCATCTTATTTAGATCATCTCGAATAAGTGTAATATCTGTTCTCACAGTTCCCATTTGAGTTGTAAGGTCCCGTAAAGACAGATTAGTTTTATTAACAGCATCTAAGATTGATTCTAATTTAGCATCAATAGTTCTTACATTGGCTAACTCCCTTTCACTACCGTCACTGGGCACATCCATTTTTGCGACCACAAGAGGGTCTTCTATATCTTCAACTGCCGTGTTTTTCTGTTTAGATCGCATCTTAGCAGCCGGGGATGATTTCCATAGTTTGTCCAATTTATTAGATCCACTCCCAGTGGCTCCCTTAGAGGAAGCCATTCCGGTTGATTTTCTTTGCACTTTTGCCAGCATTTTCCCAGCTTACTAATCTTGCTAGATTTCAATATGCAGATCTAAGAAGCGAGGCAGCACTCCAAAATGGTGAAGAAATGTAAGACCGTTTATTCCCACAATGCAACGTTTCAGCCTACTCCAAGATGCCTTTCTCAATCATACAGACTAGTTCAACAATGCAGCATAAATAGGTGAAATGGGAGGGTACAACCCTCATGTGACCACCATCAAAAACACAAGTGAAAGCAAAGTACAATAACAAAAATGCAAAGTAAATCATACTGCCATGTGGAATCACATAGTAATCAAGTGGCATATATTATCAAACTGTAACAAAAGTGCACATGCATTGCAAGTAGAGATGAGCGAAGCAATTCGTTGATTCGTTGATTCGTATCGAATCTTGGGATTTTTCAGCTGCGAAGCGAATCCGAATATTAGGTGATTCGCTTCGCTTTTGTACGCATAGCTACGTAGTTTGTCCGCTAAATTATACGCTATTCTACGTATAATTTAGTTACTCTATACACTGTTGCGCAGACTCCTCCCTGGTAGTTACTCTACACACTGTTGCGTACGAATTTTATTCAGCGATGCAGACTGCTCCCTGGTAGTTCCGCCCCCTTCTCCTGCGCGCGAGGAAGACGTGGCAAGTCAGCAGAGTAAGATAGCGGCGAGACAGTGAGGTCCTGACTGGGGAAGCATGCTGTGGGCAGACGACCCCTATGAGGAGAAGGAACCGGAGGAGATCTATCTCTCACAGCTCAACAGGAAGTCGGATGAGGTGCCTGCTGAGGCGGTGACTCCACTGGCTGACACGGCGGAGGCGGCAAGAGTTCCTGCTCCGCCGCGCAAGGACTACTCTTACACCAGAATTTGATGGTCCTGAGGCGGTCACCCGGAACGCCCAGACCCTCTGGGAATATAAAAAGCTGGTGGAGGAGTGGGTGGTGCAAGTTTTGGAGCACCCACGGTCCGGTGACCCTAAGCCGGAGTGCCGAAGGGGAACCGTTATTTGGTTCAATGTGGAGCGGGGAGTCGGTTTCATCAGCGATGAGGAGACGGCGGAGGAATTATATGCTAACCGCCGTTCGGTTAAGCGGCTGTATCTTCCACCAGTACGCCACAATCTACATGCAGGGGATTATGTGGAGTATACCCCCATGAAGAGCCTCCAAGGCCCCTTTGCTACTGGGGTGAAAGTCTTAAAGCGACCACCTATTCCTGCAGCACCCCCGGAAGACTGGAGTGAGGAGGCCCAGGCCGCAAAAGAGGCTTGTGACCTTGAGACCTTGAGATCTGAAGAGAAATCCTAAGGTCAGGATCAGCCGGAACCCCTGATTCCTGATTTGCCGCCACCGCCGCCGATACCACCGATCCTTCATGTGGGACAGATGACCACGAACACTTTCGTGTACCATCCAACTGTGGTACAGTACCACTACCAACTGCCATGCCCATGGCAGTTGCAGGCCGCACAGTCCACCGCTCATGGAAGAGCGTTACCATTACCATTACAGCTGGAGATTCTGTCACCTGGTATGCCGGCAGGAGGATCTGGCCACTACAGAGTGATGGGCAGGGCCCAAGTTACCACTGCCTTTGCCAGTGTGACAGCCCAGTCACCAAGAAGACCATCCTTGAGAGGTTGGCGGGGGTCTGCTGCCGCAGCCAGGGCCCCTTTCGTGATGAGGCAGGAGCGCCCTCTCATGTCCTTTAGCTCCAGCCGCAGTGAGAAGGACCTGCTGGCCTTTAAGTAATTCCTGCAGTTTTTATGGGAGCCACAACATGGACTTATCCTGAAGGGTGGGCACTAGTTGGCCCTTGTTTTTAGTTTTGTTTCCCCGCGTTTGTCCTCACCCAGATGGCCATGGATTGTTAGGACTCCCCCCATCAAAATAAAGTTTTTTTATCCAAGTTGCGCATACGTGCGCCCCTTTTTTCCTCCTTTTCAGGTTAGTTGGGGAGCCCCTCGAAAGAGGTTTTTTTTTAAAGGGAACCTTTGCTGCTATTTTTTTACCCATTTGGATTACAATTTTGCCTATGTGGATTACAAATTGCGACTGAGTTTGGGACTCCAGTTCTATGACAAGCGTCAGAAGAAAAGAGACTTAAACGTGTCTGTGAGCATACTAGGTAGGTGATATTTAAAATGTTTATATTATACTTATAATAATGTATTTGCACTATTTACCATATATATGTCTCGAATATTCGCTCTGCCTCTGAGGAGTGCATGCCGCGGCCTCTCCTCGTACGTGCCTGCGAATTACGTAATCGCTTAGACCATAGTACGCTGAGATTCGTAAGCTATTTGTACGCTCATGCGTACGTCTTCTAAGAAGTTGCGTACATTTTGTAAATGAACGTTCGTTATTAGTGAGCGAATGTTCGCTAATAGCACATAATAACGTATATTTTGTACGCAAATACAACGAATATATTCGTCGAATCTACGAATTTTAGAAAAAGTTTGGTGAATGTTCGGCGAATAATTTTTTCAATCATTCGCTCATCTCTAATTACAAGTGTGTCATAGTGTGTCATTATTATGAACACAAATCCACATACATAAAACACCACAGAAAAAGTGTATTAAAAGCAAAGAAGGCGATCAAAAGTGGCCATCATCTGTACCTGCTATGGGGATCACAGATTGGGGTATGCATCCAGATAAGAAAATAGCGTCCGTGTAGTTCCAATGCGCGTGCGTCAAACAACGAGATCACATGATCGCAAGTAGCCATGTGACCAAGTCACACAGCCAAAAGCATACCCAAAAGCGAAAAGCGTACGTATGCACAAGGCAAAAGCGTAAGCAAAAAGCGAAAAGCGTACGTACGCACAGGAGCGAATAGCCCCATAACTCATACGTACGCCCAGGAGCGAATAGCCCCATAACTCATACTATGCGTACCAGTGAATCAAAAAGTGGCAGCTGCGCAAGCGTACTAATTACAGGGGCACAGACAGGTGATTGCCCATATGAAGGACACCAATATGCCAAAACATTATGTATAATATAGTAATGTAAGGAACAATGAGACACAACACTGAGGACACAATATACTGATGTCCTACTAGCCAAAAGGCCCATGTCCTACTAGCCAAAGTCTTAAATGGTATACAGTTCATCAGGAGGCATATATATCCTGGACACCGGGCAGTGTTGCAAAGGTGTGGATATTATGTCGCGGCAGCCTGGACAGGGGGTCCGCATCTCCAAAACATCCAGAGAGGCGAGCCACCGGCAGAGAGCCGGATGGCACACACCGCGAATTGCCGCGTAGCATCCAGCCCAACATTAAACCAGTAAATCCGCGTTTCATCAGACACAGATGACACTAACACCCGTAAAATCCCCATTAGTTTGAGCCAGATATAATAGATATCCATACTGTAAAGCATAAACATGAATACAATGGCAATAAATGGTGTCCCATCGGCGTACCTAGTACGTAAGTGTCCCCAAACATATAAAATCAAGAAAAAAGTAAAACTATAAAGTTGCTTCTCCTCTCTGATGGTCCTCATAGAAGAATGGGTGTATCGAAATATCTGTGAAAAAAATTAAGAATAATTAGTGTATGTTACTCATCCAAGTAATCCAAGTCCATAATTCTAAACAATAGTCGGCGAGGACAGAGCGCATGAGATGACAGAGACGAAAACCTCTACAGAAACACTCCCAAATTAAAATCAGCATTAAGACCATGTGGTCGCAAAGTATTCAGCCTATAGATCCATCGCAACTCTGTGCGTTTCAAGACCCGTTCCCTATTGCCCCCCTTGTTGGGTGGGGGTATATGGTTGATGATCATAAACCGTAGATCCCTCTCTGTGTGACCAACCTCCACAAAATGCTTGGGAACAGGTAGATCCTTACGCTTCTTGCGAATGGAAAATCTGTGTTGTGTGATCCTGGTTTTGGCATCAAGGGTAGATTCCCCCACATACCATAAATCACAGGGACACATCAACACATAAATGATAAAAGAGGTATCACATGTAAGGAAATGTCTGATGTCATAATTTCTGCCAGTCTGTGGATCCATAAAGGACTCAGCTGTAACCAAATATTGGCAATTCACACAGGACAGGCATGGGAAACATCCCAGTCTCCTCCGTCCAATATAGCTTTGGACCTGGGACGGAGCCCCAACCCGCCCTGCGTGTACCAAAGCGTCCCTAATGTTCCTAGAACATCTATAATACATCAGAGGTGGAGCTTGAAACTCTGGAATCTTCTGTAACATAGTTTATAACGCCGAAAAAAGACATCTGTCCATCCAGTTCGGCCTGTTATCCTGCAAGTTGATCCAGAGGAAAGCAAAAAACTCCTGTGAAGTAGAAGCCAATATTCCTCACTTTAGGGGGAAAAAATTCCTTCCTGACTCCAATCAGGCAATCAGAATTACTCCCTGGATCAACAACCTTAACCCTGGATCTAAAACAGACAATATAGGCCAATGTTTACGGAGCACCTTGGCTACTTCCTGGCTCTGCTCTGAAAAACTTGAGATAAACGGAATCCGTGATACAGATTCATTACCCCTGACTACCTTGTCATCACCAGACTCCATATGTGCAACTCTCAGCCTATGACGCCTAACTAACCTCCTCGGGTAACCCCTAGCATGGAATTTAGCAGACATCGGTTCCAGTCTCCATTCCCAAACACTCGGGTCCTGCACAATCCTAGAGACCCTGAGGAGTTGGCTATATGGCAGAGAGCTGATCATAGGTCGCGGATGGCAGCTCTCAAACCTAAGCAGGCTATTGCAATCAGTCGGTTTAAAATAAAGGTCCGTGGTAAGGCATTCACCCTTCACCCCTACCAATGTATCCAAGAATTGTATAGAATCTGTGGACTGTACCAGGGTGAATCTGATCTCAGGGTCTATCGTATTCAGAAACCTGTGAAAGGTGTCCAATGTGGCCCCATATGGCTCCAAATGAGGAAGATGTCATCTATGTACCGCCACCAGTCAAAAACATGGGAAAAGTGGGGCGATACATAGACGAAATCCTCCTCTAGGTGGGCCATAAAAATATTAGCATACGTAGGGGCCACATTGGACCCCATCGCGGTCCCGCGTCGCTGTATGAAAAAACTCTTTTTAAAGGCAAAATAGTTTTCATAAAGAACCAGCTTCAATAATGCAAGTATAAACTCTTTGTATTCAGTTAACACATCCTCCTTGTTAACCCCTTAGTGACTGATGACGTACTATGTACGTCATGATGTGGTGTTAGTTACCGCATCATAACGTGCACATTACGTCATGAGCTCCAAGTGTCACCACAAGTACACTGTCAGCAGAGCTGTCCGGACACCCGGCAGGAGACCAATCACAGTGGTCCCTGCCTTAGAACCCCTGCAATTGGTCAGTCAGATTTGACTGACCAATCGCAGAGTTCAGCAGTCCTCAGGGACATCGGGGCTGCGCTGCTATGTTTTAATATTTCAGGATGGCCGAGCGGATCCCCAAGCTACCGCCCACCCGCCATCCTCCACTGCCGCTGGTAAGTATTAGCCCCCCCCTTCCCCAGTTTATTCCCCCCAAGTTTCAGGATGGCGAGCGGTATTAGATTGTCAGCTGTAATATACAGCTGACAATCTAATGTAACAGCCGACATCGCTGCTGGCAGTGATGTCGGCCGTTTAACCCCTTCCATGCCGCAATCCGTAAGGACCACGGCATGGAAGGGGTTAACAGGGAGGAAGCTCCCTCCACCATTGGGCGCTGCGGTGCGCTGGCAGCGCACCGATGGTGTGGCCGGAAGAGAGGGAGGGAGCTTCCTCCCCCTCCAATCGGGACGCTGCTCTGCTGTGGCAGCGTCCCGATGGTTACCATGGCAACCGGATGCCATCCGGCTTGCCATGGTATATCAAGCCTAACTACGCTCCTGCTAAAGGCAGGAGCCTGATCAGGCTTAGTGTGTAAAGTAAAAATACACTGCATTACACTATATAGTGTACTGCAGTGTATTATAGAGAGCTCAAATCCACTGGATCTTCAAGAACCAAGTGGGCCTGAGTCAAAAAAGTGTAAAAAAAAAAAATAAAAGTGTAAAAAAAAAATAAAGAAAGGTAAAAAAAATCTTTTTTTTCCATATATGCACATTTATAACTGAGTAAAAATAAATAAAATAATAAAATACACTAGACATGTTAGGTATCGCCGCGTCCGTAACAACTTACTCTACAAAAATCTCACAAGGCCTAACCCCTCAGATGAACAGTAAAATAATAGTAAAATAATATATGTAAACAAACTTTCTAAAAAAAAAGCCATTTTGTCACCTTACATTACAAAAAGCGTAATACCAAGCGATCAAAAAGGCGTATTCCTGCCAAAATAGTACCAATCTAACCGTCATCTCATCCCGCAAAAAATTAGCCCCTACCTGAGACAATCGCCCAAAAAATAAAAAAACTACAGCTCTCAGACTATGGAGACACTAAAACATGATTTTTTTTCTTTCAAAAATGATATTATTGTGTAAACCTTAAAGGGAACCTGTCATCACCTTTATGCTACCCATACTAACAGCAGAATAAAGTAGAGACAGGTGAGTTGATTTCAGCGGCCTGTCATTTATAAGTTAAAAGTAAGTGGTTGCCAAGAACCAACATCACAAACATTGCAGATTAGGCCTGGAAAAGAGTCAAATCTTCATGAGAAGAGTCATGGTTATTCATGAATTCTTGCTTTCCCTGCCCACCTGATGATGACTGACAGGCTTCTACCTAGTTTTCTCCCTTTCTTTCTAGGAGAGAACTGCCAGTCATCAGCAGATGGGTGGGGAGAGCAGGAGATTAGGAATAACCATGACTCTTCTCAGGTAGATTTGACTCTTTTCAAGGCCTGGGCTGCAATGTTTGTGATGTTGTTTCTCAGCAACCACTCACTTTTAACTCAAGAGAGACACACCGCTGAAACCAGCATTTCTGTCACTATTTTATGCTGCCCTCAGTACAGTCAGCAAAAAGTTGATGGCAGGTTCCCTTTAAATAAATAAAAAAAGTACACATGTTAGGTATCGCCACGTCCGTAACAACCTGCTCTACAAAAATCTCACATGGACTAACCTCTTAGATGAACACAGTAAAAAAATAAAATAAAAACTATGTAAAAAAAGCCACTTTTTGTCACCTTACATTACAAAAAGCGTAATACCAAGCGATCAAAAAGGCGTATTCCTCCCAAAATAGTACCAATCTAACCGTCATCTCATCCCGCAAAAAATTAGCCCCTACCTGAGACAATCGCTCCAAAAAGTAAAAAAACTACAGCTCTCACACTATGAAGACACTAAAACATGATTTTTTTTCTGTTTCAAAAATGATATTGTGTAAACCTCAAATAAATAAAAAAGTACAAGTGTTCGGTATCGCCACATCCGTAACAACCTGCTCTACAAAAATCTCACATGACCTAACCCCTCAGGTGAACGCAGTAAACATGAATAAATTAAAGCTGTGCCAAAATTACCAATTTTTGGGTCACCTTGCCCCAAAAAGTGTAATAATAAATAATAAAAAAATTATATGTACCCAAAAATGGTACCAATAAAAATTTCAACTCTTCCTGCAAAAAATGAGCCCCTACACAAGACGATCGGAAGAAAAATAAAAAAGATATGGCATTCAGAAAATGGAGACACAAAAACATATTTTTTCTCAAAAATGCTTTATTATGTAAAACTGAAACAAACAAACAAACAAAGTATATTGTTTGTTTATATAAAGTATATATAAACAAACATATCTGATATCATCACGTCTGTAACAACATTATAAAAAACAAAAAATAAATACAGTACCAAAACATCCATTCTTCGGTTACCTTGCCTCCCAAAAAAAAAAATAGAGCGATTAAAAATCATATGTACACCAAAATAGTACCAATAAAACTGTCATCTTATCCCGTAGTTTCCAAAATGGGGTCACTTTTTGATTGTTTGTACTATATGGTGCATCTGGGGGGCTTCAAATGGGACATGGTGTCTAAAATCCAGTCCAGCAAAATCTGACTTCAAAAAACCATACGGCGCTCCTTTCCTTCTGCGCCCTGCCATGCGCCCATACAGCAGTTTACCACCACATGTGGGGTGTTTCTGTAAACCACAGAATCAGGGTAATAAATATTTGAGTTTTGTTTGGCTGTTAACCTTAGATGTGTTAATGAAAAAATGGACTAAAATGGTAAATCTGCCAATCAGTGTTAAGTAACTTGAGGGGTGTAGTTTCCAAAATGGGATAATTTATGGGGGGTTCTACCATGTAAGCCCCACAAAGTGACTTCAGACCTGAACTGGTCCTTAAAAAGTGGGTTTTGAAAATTTTAAAAATTGCCTCTAGAATTCTAAGCCTTCTAACGTCCCAAAAAAATAAAATGACATTTACAAAATGATGCAAACATAAAGTAGACATATGGGGAATGTTAAATAATAAATATTTTATGAGGTATCACTTTCAATTTTAAAAGCAGAGAAATTGAAATTTTGAAAATTGTGAATTTTTAAAAAATTTTGGTAAAGTTGGGATTTTTTCATAAATAAAGGTGACATATATTGACTCAAATTTATGACTGTCGTGAAGTACAATGTGTCACGAGAAAACTATATCAGAATGGCTTGGATAAATAAAAGTGTTCCAAAGTTATTACCACATAGAGTGATACATGTCAGATTTTCAAAAATAAGTCTGGTCACGAAGGTGCAAAATGGCCTGGTCATTAAGGGGTTAAGGCAGCTGGCCACCGCCTCCAGGCCCCTATTGTGATCAATAGAGGTATAGAGGGAGGTGACATCAAAAGATGCCAAGATAACTGAAGGACCAACCACCACATTAGCTATTTTCGATAGAAAGTCACTGGTGTCACGTATATATGATTTAGTTCCCACTGCGAATTTTCCGTAACACCTTGTCAATAAAAATAGCCACATTAGAAAACACAGAGCTCCTTTTGTTATTGTACTTTGCTTTCACTTGTGTTTTTGATGTATTCATTTTCCTAATTGGTCACATGAGGGTTGTACCCTCCCATTTTACCTATTTATGCTGCATTTTTGCACTAGTCTGTATGCTTGAGAAAGGTCTCATGGAGTAGGCTGAAACGTTGCATTGTGGGAATTAACGGTCTTACATTTCTTCACCATTTTGGAGTGCTGTCTCGCTTCTTGGATCTGCATATTTAGTTTATTATCCTTAACCTGGAGGGATTGCACCCGGATCATCTAGTGACTTGCGCTGCTGTTTTTTTGTTATATAGATTTCAATATGGATATAACAAATCCAGACTTATAAAAAAAACTAAACAATAAATAACCTAAACCCCACAATTCATGTACATAGTTCATACATAATTTCCCAAGTGATCAAAAAAAATTAGGCAGTATCCAATAACCCAGATCAGAGAGTTAGTCAGTGTCCGATACCCCACATAAAATGTCCAATTGCATCAATACACATAATTATTCGAAGTACACTTATATCATAACCCACATAATTTTACAGAATAAGAGCAGATCATCCAAGTATCCAATGAAATGTCCAATAAAGAAGGGTAAGAAGGAAAAACCCTCCCCTCCCCTCTTTCCCGCTTTTGAAAGAAAAAACAAAAGAAAAATTAATTATTAATCAAAAATCTAAATCAAAATCAAAAATAACAATTATTAATCAAAACACATGATTCTGAGATTAGTGATACCACAAGAAAAAGGAAGGGTTAATTAAAAATGCACGATTCTGAGCTCGGATTCATCCAAGCAATTCATCCAGGCAGGCGTATTCAGAGGAAAAAAAGTTAGTAATAGTTAGGGCTCGTTCACATCACCGTTCAGCCCTTCCGTTCTCCTGCTCCGTTATAGGAGCAGGAGAACGGAAAGGACGGATTCGGGACATAATTGAGCTGAACGGAGCCTACGGACACCATAGAGTATAATGGGGTCCATTAGGTTTCCGCTCAGAAAATGATTTTTGGAGCGGAGACAAAAGTTGTGCATGTAGGACTTTTTTCTCCGCTTCAAAAATCTTCCTCTGAGCGGAAACCTAACGGACACCATTATAGTCTATGGTGCCCGTAGGCTCCGTTCAGCTCAATTATGTCCCGAATCCGTCCTTTCCGTTCTCCTGCTCCTATAACGGAGCAGGAGAACGGAAGGGCTGAACGGTGATGTGAACGAGCCCTTAGCAATAGTAAGATTCACCAAATATGACTGGAACTCCTTAAGTGTTCTTCCCGAAAGGGTCAGATACGACAAAGCACAGAGTCAGAAGGTGTTACGATAGAGTCCCCAGACTCCTCTAACAGAGTACTAATGAATTAGGTGGGAAAAAAAGGAGCAAAAACAACCTTCTTTCAGAATCTCTCCCACATAGTCCAAATACCGCTCCCACAGTTACTGCATTTATGGCGATATATTCCAGACAATGCAAGCAGAGATATGATTACTCTGAGGTTAATCTTCACCAGCTCAAATTTTTTATTTTTTTTTTATCCACCAACCTCAACTGGTAATTTAGCCAGCCGTATCTAGTCTCCGCCAACAATATTAACAGTTACTTAAACTTTTAAAGCTTTTGAGCCTCGACGCCACCACATATCTCTGGAGGCAGTCCATAATAACATTCGGCTTCCCGCCAAGCCGCCGCATCGATACCACAACAACAGCAAGCGGAACTCATCGACTCCCCAGCAGGAAAAACAGTGGCGTAGTAAGGCTCAGCATTATATGCTCTTCTCACCGAACACCAAATCCTCTGGCCATACCGTTACCCCTTATGGATTGTAGCAAGAACGTTTGGCCTGGCTCTTACCTCTGGATGCACAGCTACCGCAGGGAAGCGAAGTCTGACATTGGTCCTGGAGGGTGGGCAGAGAGGGTGTTCAGGTAGTTCGGCGGGGAGATTGTAGAAGGTGGGTGAAGAAGGCAGGGGGGGCACGAAACGTCCTGCGTCCTACGTCATGCCGCCACCGCTTTGCGCAGTATCTTCAATAAAGATGGATGTGACGGCCTCTCTGCAAGCAAATGGATGAGGTGAGTATGTTTTTTTTTTCTTGCCGCCATTTCAAGAAAAATAGATTTGTCAAGATGAAGCACAAGGAAATTCGACTTCTCGGCAAATCAAATTTTTCCTGAAATTCGTATCGAAGTCAATTCATATGGGTTTGAGTCGCTCCACATTAGTAACATAGTTTATAAGGCCAAAAAGAGACATCTGTCCATCCAGTTCGGCTTGTTATCCTGTAAGTTGATCCACAGGAAGGCAAAAAACCCCTGTGAGGTAGAAGCCAATTTTCCCCACTTTAGGGGAAAAAAATTCCTTCCCGACTCCAATCAGACAATCAGAATTACTCCCTGGATCAACGACCCATCTCTAGTAACTATAACTAGAGTTCTAAAATATTCGGGGATTCGGTATTCGGCCCGAATTTTCCGCGGGATACGTGGGTTCAGGCCGAATCACGAATTCCATTAAAGTCTATGGGAGACCCGAATATTTTTGCAGGGGCCAAAGGTTCTGCACAGTCAAGTTTGCCCCAACATGTGAAAACCTCAGAAAAAGATGGAAACACCTTGGAAATGGATAGGAAACACCAGGGGCAGCATGTAGGGATGCCTCTGAGGCTCCCTAATTGCACCATTTTTTCTAAATCTGGCCAATAGTCTGGTGATGACCCCAAGGCAATTTTCAGGGACACAGTAATGGTGACCCACTTAAAAATGCTGCCTGACAACCTGGCAGTGAACCCCTGATTGTCTGTCTTTCAATAAGATTGCAGTGTAAAGCATGGTGGTGAGCCTCAGTATGACTTTTTGGATGGAGATTGCATGTGGTCACGTACTCCCTGGAACCCCATAGTCACCCCTTTTCTGATGTGCTACCCCAGAACATTCTCTGCCCCAATTCGCAAGACCTTTTGCAGTCTCAGTGTGCTGACAGTGGGGATTTACCAGTGTTGTCTGAGGAGGTGGTGGACAATGGCGAGACACAGGTGTCGGGGGGTGAGGTAGTTGAAAGTGAAGCAAGTTACTAGGGTTGTCACGATACCAGAATTTTGAGTTCGATACCGATACGTACAAAAGTATCACGATACTCGATACTGATACGATACCTCGCCAAAATAAAGAAGAACCTATTAATGCCACCCTGGCCCTTATCTGTGCGCCCCTCACCCCCCCCCCAGACCCTGCTTTTGACCCTGCTCTGTGCACCACCCTGGCCCTTTCAATGCAGCCCCTGGCTCTTATCTGCGCCCCTTTGGCTGTGCCTACCTGGCCCCTGTCTGCACCCCTGGGATCTGGCCCTTGTCTTTGTACGCCTCTTCCTGGTCTGCGCCCCTGGGCCCTTATCTGTGCCCCACTCTCTCTTTGTCTGCGCCTCTCTGGTTCTTGTCTCTGCTGCCCCCTGTGTGCGCCACTCTGGCCCTTATCTGTGCACCCCTCACCCCCCCTTCCCCACCAGCACATTGCTTGTGACCCTGCCCCTTACCCCTTGTCTGTGCGCCACTGGCCCTTTTCAATGTAGCCCCTAGCCTTATCTTGGTCCCCCAGGCCTTGTTTGCACAGGTGTACTGTGACATCACTGTGCTTATTATCCCTGGACTGTGACATCGCAGTGTTTATTATCCCTGTACTGTGACAACATTGTGTTTGTTATCCCTGTACTGTGACATCACTGTGTGTATTATCCCTGGACTTTGACATCACTGTGTTTATTATCCCTGTACAGTGATATCGCTGTGTGTATTATCCCAGTGCAGGAAGAGGTAAGTGGTCTGTGTTTGTGTGTTTGTTTTTTATTTTTCAGGGTCGTGAATGCAGAAGACTATGTCGGATTCGATGGACTACGTCGGACCAGCTTTTTTTTTTTTTATAAAATGGTCAAACAGGGGTCTGGGGGAGTGTTTATTTCAATAAAATGTTTTATACTTGTGTGTGTGTGTATTTTTTTTTTACAATACTACAGTTTTAGTAATCACAGCTATCTACTGACGGCCCTGATTACTAATACTGGGCTTAGTGCTTGCCGGTATGGCAGGCCAGCACTAACCCCAACATCTATTACTTCGGCACCCACCGCCACCAGGGGTGCCGGGAAGAGCCGGGTACCCCCAGGACTGGACCTTCTAAATTGAGGGTCTGGCTCTGGGGCGGCTGCAGGCTGGTACCATTAGGCTGGGAAGGGCCAATAACCGTGTCCCTTTCCACCCTGGTAGTGCCAGGCTGCGGCTGCTGGTTGTATCTGGCTGGCGAAGGAAAAAAGGGGGGGACCCCATGCCATTTTTTTACAAAAATAATTAAATAATTTAAAAAAAAATGGCGTGGGGTTCCCCCCTTTTTTCCTTCGCCAGCCAGATACAACCAGCAGCGGCTGCCTGGCACTACCAGGGTAGGAAGGGACACGGTTATTGGCCCTTCCCAGCCTAATGGCACCAGCCTGCAACCGCCCCAGAGCCAGACCCTCAATTTAGAAGGTCCGGTCCTGCGGGTACCCGGCTCTTCCCGGCACCCCTGGTGGCGGTGGATGCCGAGGTAATAGATGTTGGGGTTAGTGCTGGCCTGCCATACCGGCAAGCACTAAGCCCAGTATTAGTAATCAGGGCCGTCTGTAGATAGCCGTTATTACTAAAACTGTAGTATTGTAAAAAAAATACACACACACAAGTATAAAACATTTTATTAAAATAAACACTCCCCCAGACCCCTGTTTGACCATTTTATTAAAAAAAAAAAGCTGGTCCGACGTAGTCCTCTGCATTCACGACCCTGAAAAATAGAAAACAAACACACAAACACAGACCACTTACCTCTTCCTGCACTGGGATAATACACATAGCGATGTCACTGTACAGGGATAATAAACACAGTGATGTCACAGTACAGAGATAATAAACACAGTGATGTCACCGTACAGGGATAATAAACACAGTGATGTCACATCACAGGGATAATAAACACAGTGATGTCAAAGTCCAGGGATAATACACACAGTGATGTCACTGTACAGGGATAATAAACCTCAGATCAACACATTGTGCCCCCATCAGACCTCAATTCAGCGTCTTGTGCCCCCATCAGACCTCAGATCAGCGTCTTGTGCCCCCATCAGACCTCAGATCAACACAATGTGCCCCCATCAGAGCTCAGGTCAGCGTCTTGTGCCCCCATCAGACCTCAGATCAACACAATGTGCCCCCATCAAACCTCAGGTCAGCGTCTTGTGCCCCATCAGATCTCAGGTCAGCGTCTTGTGCCCCCATCAGACCTCAGGTCAGCGTCTTGTGCCTCCATCAGACCTCAGGTCAGCGTCTTGTGCCCCCATCAGACCTCAGGTCAGCGTCTTGTGCCCCCATCAGACCTCAGATCAGCGTCTTGTGCCCCCATCAGACCTCAGATCAACACAATGTGCCCCCATCAGACCTCAGGTCAGCGTCTTGTGGCCCCTCTCAGACCTCAGATCAACACAATGTGCCCCCATGTGCCCCCATCAGACCTCAGGTCAGCGTCTTGTGCCCCCCTCAGACCAGCGTCTTGTGGCCCCCCTCAGACCTCAGATCAGCCCACCCAGCCACTTTAAAAAAAAAGCATACTTACCTGTTCTGGCCGCCGCTGTCCTCAGTTTCCCTGCTCCACTGTGTTCCCTGCCGGCGCGCACTATGACCTGACGCTGCGTCAGGTCATAGTGTGCGCCAGCAGGGAACACAGTGGAGCGCAGAACCTGAGGACAGCGGCGGCCAGAACAGGGAGGAAGGCTTTTTTTTTCCCTCCGCCTCCACAAAGGCATAACATGGAGGTTCACTCCGCCTCCTTAGGGACAGGAAACAACTCAGAGCAATGCAATAAATAGCCTCCTCCAGCCCCATGCTCCAGTTGTTTCCTGTCCCTTCAGGATAGCAGGAAGAGTAATGCGTTCACCCAGCCTAGGGGTTTGTATTCCCGGCGTTTGCTGGAGGGCTGTGGTAGGAAACAGGGTCAGGAACGGGAGTTACCTTGTTCCTCCTGCTTCTGGGCGTAAGTCCGGCGGGTGCTGGTGGCCCCGGGCTTCTTCCCTCCTCCTGTGACATGTGGAGGTTTGGGTCTTCAGCGGGCAGGATCGCGGCCTTGTGCGTTCCATGGTGGAGCGCATGTGTGGATCGCCTTGTGCGTTCCAGGGCGCATGGTTGGATCGCTTGGTCGCGCCGGATGTGACGTCTCGTGGGCTGGCCGCGCGTCTGGCCCGGCCGGCTTAAAAGACGGATGTGTTCACCTGAACGTTGCCTGCGGTTTACAGTGGTGGCATCTCCATCCAACATTATTTCCAGGCTCTGGATAAGGAGTCCCTGAGAGCCATGTCTGCGGTATCGGACGATCCAGGCTGCAAGGCAGATCCTCCCCGGACAACAAGCCCGGTAAGCCTCCTCCTTGGAGAACAAGTTTTTTCCCCTTTTAATTCTTGTGCACGGGGTGTGCTTTAGGTGAAGGGCCCTCCTTTTTTGTTTGTATGATTACATGGAGGTTTAAACTTGTCTCTTGCCTTTTAGGGCAAAGAGAGTTTAAAGTCAAGTGGGAAGCCCTCACAAAAGAAAAGATGCCCTGTTTGCAAGAAGTCTTTACCACCAGGGGCTAAAAAATGGCTCTGTCTGAGTTGTACTAACAAAGTTATGGCGGACGAATCCCCATCTCTGATTGAGAGCATGAGATTGATGATTAAAGAAGAAGTCGGTGCTGTAGTAGATGCTAAGATCGCAGCCGCACTTCCAGGTCCCTCAAGCTCCAAACCATCAACTCAGACAACAGCCATATCTGAATCTGATTCAGATGAAGGGGAAGCTTCTTCAGACTCGGGTTCTACTGATGCCGGCGATTCTGCAGGCCGCCCGCTATGTTCAATAGAAGAGACTGAGTCCCTTTTAAAAAACATAAGAGCAACCATGAAGTTGGAGGACACCAAAGAGCCTCTCTCAGTTCAGGACCAATTATTCCTCGGCCTGGGAGATAAAAAAAGAAGAGTTTTACCAATACACAATAACATTAAATGTATGATCTCTAATGAGTGGAAGGATTTAGAAAAGAGACAGCTAGTATCTAAAATGTTCAAACGGAAATATCCGTTTGCTGAAGAAGAGACGGCCCTTTGGGATAAAGCTCCTAAAGTGGATGCCCCTATAGCCAAAATATCTAAGAGGTCAGCCCTTCCGTTTGAAGATATTGGCTTGTTAAAAGATCCAATGGACAAGAAATGTGAGTCATTTCTGAAAAAATCATGGGAATCTGCTGCAGCCACCTTCAGGCCCGGCATTGCAGCCACCTGCACGGCAAGGACCCTTAACCTCTGGCTGTCCCAACTTCAAGAACATCTTGAATCAGGCACGTCTAGGGAAGATATTCTAGCTTCCTTACCGGTATTAAAGCAAGCTTCTGGATTTTTAGCTGACGCTTCAGCAGATATTGTAAAATTGTCAGCCAGATCCGCTGCTCTGGTCAATGCTTCGCGGAGAGCCGTATGGCTGAAAACCTGGGCGGGTGACACGGCCTCTAAAAACAGACTATGTTCAGTTCCGTGTGAGGGTGACAGAGTCTTTGGCTCCGCGTTAGACGACATTTTAGAAAAGGCGGCAGATAAAAAACAAGGGTTCCCTACCGATTCTAATAGGTACTATCATCAGAGGAAAAATTTTCGTTGGCAAGGACGTAGTAAGTTTGACCAGAAAAAAAGAAATCCCAATTGGCAGTCGGCGAAAGGTAAAAGTAAGGGATTTATCTTCAACCCCGATAAAAACCCAAAACAGTCAAAATGACGCCAGGCTTCCAGTTGGGGGAAGGCTAAAAAATTTTGTTCTGAGCTGGGTAGAGATTCAAGCGTCTCCCTGGGTAACGTCAATAGTTCAAAGAGGTTATCGGCTAGATTTCCTGAGTCCTCCCCCTCAAAGATATCTGGTCAACAAAAGACTAGTGAAGGTAAATCAGACAATTATGGAATCACAGATTGCAGAATTACTGGAGAAGGCGGCAATTATTCCGGTCCCAGTGGACCAGGAATGGTTGGGGTTTTACTCCCCAATTTTTTTGATAAGAAAACCAAACGGTTCTTTCAGGTTAATTATCAACCTGAAGGACCTCAACAGGTATATTTGCTACGAAAAGTTCAAGATGGAGTCGATAAGAACCACGACAAATCTTCTCCAAAAAGAATGCTTCATGATTACCCTGGATCTCATGGATGCATACTATCACGTCCCAATTCACCCTCATCATCAAAAAATTTTGAGACTGGCAGTCTGGATAGGGGAAGAAATAAGACATTATCAGTTCCAGGTCCTCCCGTTTGGACTTTGTTCGGCGCCCACGAAGATAATGGCGGAAGTTTCCAGTTTTCTTCACCGAGCCGAAATATTGATAGTCCCCTATCTGGACGACCTATTGATAGTAGCCCTGTCTGTGACAGAATTGAAGGCAGATATCTGCATTACAGTAAAGAAGCTGACAGAGTTAGGTTGCGTTATAAATTATCAGAAATCCAACCTAGTCCCAAGTCAGGAAAGAATATTCTTGGGGATCCTTCTGAACTCAAAGCTAATGACGTCATTTCTTCCTCTTCAGAAACAGAAGGACCTAATACTAAAAATATCCCAGTTCTGTCAACAAAGACAAACCTCGGTCAGAGACATCATGAAAAATCTTGGGTCTCCTAACGTCGGCTATTCCAGCGGTAAAGTGGGCTCAAGCACACTCAAGGAGTCTTCAGTCGTTTCTCCTGAACAAATGGAACAGAAGTCAGACTTCCCTGGATCTCCTTTTGACTGTTCCAAAGTCAGTAAAGATGTCTTTAAAGTGGTGGATGTCCCCAAAAAATCTGGCCAGAGGAGTAGAATGGTGACAGAAAGATCAGCTTCTCCTGAATACAGACGCAAGCCGTCTGGGTTGGGGAGCACACCTGGGTCTCCAATCTGTGCAGGGGTTATGGAACAAGTCTCTAACCCAAGCATCTTCAAACAGAAGGGAACTGTCAGCGGTATGGCAAGCCCTAAAAGCCTTCGCCCCGATACTGAAAAACAATATGACAACGGTAGCTTACCTGAACAAACAGGGCGGAACGAGGAGCCGTGCTCTCTCCTTAGCCTCAGCAAGAATCTTCAGGTGGGCAGAACAAAATGTAATCTCCTTGTCGGCAGTTCACATAAGAGGAGTCGAGAACAAAGTAGCGGACTTCCTAAGCAGAAAGGTTCTAAAAGGGGGCGAGTGGAGTTTAAATCCGTACGTGTTCCATGCCATCTGCCAGAGGTGGGGGACGCCGGAGATAGACTTATTTGCTTCAAGGGAGAACAGGAAGACGGAAAAATTCTACTCCCTGTCCCGAGAAGACCGTCCGAACCAGTTAGATGCTCTGTCAGCAATATGGCCCCGGACGCTTCTATATGCATTTCCACCCTTCGCACTAATTCCCAGGGTGCTCTCGAAAATTCAAGAGGAAGTAGCAGACATAATCCTTATCACTCCATTTTGGCCCAGACGAGCTTGATTCCCGACTCTGAAGACTCTGGCGCAATGAAACTATTGGCATCTGCCCCGTATTCCGGACTTATTGAGTCAGGGACCAGTATTTCATCCGGATGTACCACAACTGAACCTGATGGCTTGGAAGTTGAGCGGCAGATTCTGAGAGACAAAGGGTTGTCGGAGGCAGTGATTCGGACTTTGATGCATAGCAGAAAACAGGTAACATCTAGGATTTACCTTCGTACTTGGAAAGCTTTTCTGTTAGCGGTAGCCCATGTCTAGGACCCTTCCATGACTCTGAATATTGCGGTCATCCTAGACTTCCTTCAAGTGGGTCTTGATAAGGGTCTAAGAGTAAGTACGCTCAAAGTACAAACAGCAGCCTTGAGTGCTTTCCTGGGTGTAAGACTTGCAGAGACAGACTTGATTAAAAGGTTTTTTAAAGGGGCTAGTAGACTCCACCCTACGGTAAAATCTAGAGTGCCTCCCTGGGACTTAAACCTGGTGCTGAATGGGTTAACTATGCCCCCCTTTGAACCCATTGATTCTATTTCCCTTAAATGTCTCTCATTAAAGACAGTTTTTTTGGTGGCCATTACTACGGCCAAAAGAGTGGGGGAGATACAAGCTTTTTCGATTTCTCAGCCATATCTTACGATACTTGAAGATAGGATAATTTTGAAGCACTCGCCAAAATTCCTTCCTAAAGTCTTTTCTAAATATCATACTCAAAAAGAAATATCCCTTCCATCTTTTTGTCCCCAGGCTTTGTCAGAGGAGGAAAAGAGATTTGCAAGACTGGATGTAAGAAGATGTATGCTTCAATATCTCCAGATAACAAAGGACTTTAGAAAAATGGATCAATTACTGGTCCAATACCAGGGACAAAATAATGGTAAAGCAGCGAGCAAGGCTACTATTGCTCGCTGGATTACACAATGTATAACCTTGTGAAAAACAGGGACTGTCCCCCTCTCTCAAAATCAAGGCCCATTCCACCAGAGCGATATCCACGTCTTGGGTGGAACGAGCCCAGGCTTCCTTAGAAGACATTTGCCAGGCTGCCACCTGGTCCACGCCATCTACATTCTTTAACCACTATAGACTGGATGTGGGGGCAAATAAGGACCTGTCCTTTGGCAGGAAAGTTTTATCGGCAGTGGTCCCTCCCTAATGTTCTTCTCTGTCAATCCTCCATGTTATGCCGTTGTGGAGGCGGAGGGAAAAAATACAAATTACTCTTACCGGTAATTCTCTTTTCCCGCTAGCCTCCACAACGGCATGGTTTTTTTCCCACCCAATATATTGCCTAGTTTTGTTCAATTCGGTGGAATTGTTAATAATTTCTGTTCTTGTTGTTAAAATAAATGTGTTGCATCTACCTTTGAGTCCTAGGTTATTAACTGGAGCATGGGGCCGGAGGGGCTATTTATTGCATTGCTCTGAGTTGTTTCCTGTCCCTAAGGAGGCGGAGTGAACCTCCATGTTATGCCGTTGTGGAGGCTAGCGGGAAAAGAGAATTACCGGTAAGAGTAATTTGTATTTTTTAAGTGGCTGGGTGGGCTGATCTGAGGTCTGAGGGGGGCGCGGGGCCCCCCATGAAATCATTGGAACGGGGGCCTGGAGCAGTCGCTCTAGGTGCTCCAATTATAATCCGGCCCTGGCAGCGCGGCAGATATTAGAACATGGCAACCACATTAAAGTGATGCGCGCGCCATGTTCTATGTATCGGACGGCAAGAAAACTTGGTATCGAGCTTCGGTACCGCACTAGGTACCGAAACCGTATCGAGTTTTCGATATATCGTGCAACACTACACTACACTAGCTAACACTGTCTGTCTCTTCTCCTTCCCAAAGCACAATGAGGCTGATGCTGCAGGTCCCTACCTTATGTAAATTTAGGTCACATGTCACTGCCAGCCAATCACTGCTGGGGAGGTATAGGGGCTGTTACATCACAGCAGGCGTTCCCACAGGCTTCCCTTTGATGCTGGTTGGCTGAAAAAAACGGGCATTTCAAACTTCCAGTGACGCACGAATATTCACGAGTCCGCGCTGCCTCCGGATGCCGAGCCGAGCCGAAGCGGGCAATATTCGTGCGAATCACGAATATTGCCGCTTCGATTCGCTCATCACTAACTATAACCATTATTACCCTTCAGAAATACATCCAGGCCTCTCTTGAACTCTTTTAGTGAACTTACCATCACCACCTCCTCAGGCAGAGAGTTCCATAGTCTGACTGCTCTTACCGTAAAGAATCCTCTTTTATGTTTGTGTACAAACCTTCTTTCCTCCAGACTCAGAGGATGTCCCCTCGTCACAGTCACAGTCCTGGGGATAGATAGATAGATCATGGGAGAGATCTCTGTACTGACTCCTGATATATTTATACATAGTTATTAGATCTCCCCTCAGTCGTCTTTTTTTTTAACCTTTAGAGGACCAGCGGCGCAAAAATCACTGCTGCGCCGGCCCGATCAGCGGCGGGGATCCGGCTGTGCCCAGGTGCCGGACCCCTGCTGAATGAAAACACCGATGCCGGCGCATTAACCCTCCATGTGCCGCGGTCAGCGCTGACCGCGGCACGTGGTGTGCGGGAGTAAATGAATTCAGGATGGCGAGCGGGGGGGCCATCGGTTCAGACCCCCAAAAGTTAAATAAAGTGGAAAAAAAGTTAAAAAATTAAGTTTCCTAAAAAAAATAATAATAAAAGTTTCAAGTAAAAAAAAAGGCATTTTCCCCCAAAAAAAAGTTAAAAAAATTTGTAAAAAAAAAAAAAGGTAAAAAAAGAAAGATAAACATATTAGGTATTTCCGCGTCCGTATCAACCGGCTCTATAAAAATATCACGTCATCCACCCCGCCAGGTGAACGCCAGTAAAAAAAAAAAAAAAAA
>ONZH01000038.1:0-17116 GCA_900303285.1 Rhinella marina | reverse complement strand
TTTAAATTTGTTTTGGAGCCCTTACACCCCCCCAAAAAAAAAAAAATAATAATATATATATATATATATATATATATATAATGTATATATATATATATATATATATATAATATTTAAAAAATAAAATAGTTACACTGTTGTTACCTCCCCCTCCCGTTACAAGTTACATTAGAGGAGATTATTATACTCCACCGCAGTTTGTTATATTTGCTAATCACTCTCTGCTGATATACCCTGTCCCCTACTACTACTGGCCGGGGCACCCATGAAAAGCCCATATATAATTTTCACTGTCTATGTTTACAAGGTAGAATGTACAGGTTTGTTGTCCAAACAAGCCAAGCCTTTTTCTTTTACTGTGAATTGTAATTAGTGAACCAGAGTGTGCGTAATTTATTAATCCAGGAAAATGGCCTTTGGACAAATTTTGGATGCTCCTGCCTAACCAGACATTCCTGTCTTCTTCACACTATGTCAGGAAGGAGTTAAAGGTTAAAAAAACACTCAAAACACAGGTTTTACAAGAATAATTTTAGTAATAAATAATAACTTTGACAAATAATAAATTATTTATAATAAACAAAAGAAAGGACCAAAAAAAAAAAAGGTTACGCTGGCCTTTGCCGACGTCTGGCCATCATGTCCTGCATTTCTCTCAGCTCCAGCTGCAGGCCGCGAATAAGCCGGGAGGCAGCATGGCGCCTATTCTCAAATCGGCGTAAGGCTGCCTCCAATTCAAAGTCAGTGGGGATATCTGTAGGGGTGGAAACAGTATTATAATTAGTATGATCGAGCACCTGGATCAGAATACTTTAGCAATTGCATGTCGTTATATATTTGGTATATGTACTGGAACGAGTTATTCAGTGACATGTATCTGTATTGAGCCTTTTTTTTTCTTTGAACTGCTCACTGAGAAGGCCACACATGGTCAGTTTGGGGTTTTTACTTACTGGACACCCATACTGCCTGGTCTTCCCATGGTCCAGGGGAAAACGCCTCCCTGACGGTTGGAACTACAAAAGATCAAAATATAAGCTAAATTTATGTTTTAAGACAGAAGGTCCACCCATTACACTTTTTATTTTACCTACTTTCTACCTCAGGAAGTTGGGCTGGTGGTGTTGGCGGGGCAGGTGGGGTCCTCTCTCCCTGGGTTGGAGGAGGGTGAGAGGGGCTCCTCTGTGGTGCAGCAGCTGACAAAAATCGTAAAATAATGGCATCACATTCAACTCTAATGAACAGTTGTAACTTCTGATACATGGGAATAGTTTGGGGCTGGATCCCATTCCTAACCACTAGTGCTCTTATATCACTGCAGCTGCACTCCCATGTAGCCTGGATTAAAAATAAATTAAATATGTTTACACTTACTAGAAGCTGCAGGTACTGCAGGAGTCGTCCTGCCTCGACAGTGACGGTGACCGTGGTGACGCCGTCGTTGACGGTGCTCTGCAACATAAATCCGAACACAATTGTTATGATGACCGTTTTTACTACTAACACTGTATACTACTATGAAGATATTATGGGTGTGAGGGGGGCCATATCCATTTTTTCTTCTAAATAGGTATTTATCACGATAGATATCGTTATCGCAAAAAATTTCTTAATATCGTTAACACGGTGGGAATACTTTTGATATTGCCCACTCACAGTAGCTGCAGCATGAGCACGTTTGTGAGTCTGTGTGTAGGAGGAGGAAGTGCTAACTATGAAGGGGCATATATCTAAGGGTACTTTCTTTCACACTAGCACAGTTGCCTGACACAAACGGGAGAACGGCCAGCCCCATTAACAATATGGCCGCTATTCCGCAAGAACGCCGGGCAGGACAAATACTGCAGAACAGCCTGCAGGATCACCACCACATATGTGAAAGTAGCCTAAGGCAAATTACTGGGAAGGGGCACGTATCTGAGAATACCTTCACTTGTTTTGGCGGAGTTAGAGGCGTGGCCTAGCATGAAAGAAAATTGCTGTAGCTCACTGTGCACGCCCACGTTGTCCTTCTATATGGTTTTCATTATTAGCACTCACTGTTATATATACAATGCAGTACACTAATTTTTTAACATACTTTTCCTTTTCAAATATTTTTCTCACCCTGCCGTATCGCTGCACGGATCTCAGTAAGCCGCTCTGGGCACTTAAACTTCAGATCGGACCATTTCCGCTGGATCTGGCCTGGGGTCCGCACAGTGTCGAAACGATGGCGCAAGCCTCGGATCACCTGCTGGTTCACCTCCTTTTTATGCTGGTTCGGGTGGCGGTGTGTGCCATCGTAATCCTCGTGGTCCATCAGCCGGATCATGTATTTCAGCTCTCCAGAGCTAAATGCTGAGGATGGCCTGGATGCCATTTTCCAAACTTCGCTCTACCTCTGAGGAGTGCACGCCGCGGCCTAGCGTTGTGTGTGCCTGCATATTATGCAATCGCTAGACAATAGTGAGGATTCGTACGCAATTTGTATGCTCATGTGTACGTGTTCAAAGAAGTTGTGTACCTTTACAAAATGGAACGTTCGTTATTAGTGCACGAATGTTCGCAAAACACCACATAATAACGTATGATTTGTACGCAGATTCGCAGAATAGATTCATCGAAGGTACGAATATTATGAAAAGTTCGACAGATATTCGGCAAAGCGAATTTTGGATGAATCGCTCATCTCTAATTCTAACTTTTACAAAATGTTTCAAGACAAAAAATTTCTAAAACCATTACTATATAAACGTTGATAAAATTGATAAGAAAGAAAAAGGGATGCTATTTATGTAATTTATCTACTGACTGAGGCCACGGCAACACTTAACCCCTTCATGCATTATCACATACATGTACGTGAGGGAATGCGGTTTCTTTCCGCATCCTTACGTGCATGTAAGGCCTCGTCCACATTTCCGTGTCAGTGACACATCTGTGAAAAAAAGCGTATGTGTTTCGTCCGTGAAGGATCCGTGGTTGGTTCGTGTGTTCGTTTTTACCATCCGTGTGGCATCCGTATTTCACTGACGTTGCTCAGCTAAAAATTGATTTCCAAAGAATCTCCTATTAGTCATCAGTGAAAAACGGACGCATCACGGACACAACACGGATGTGTGTCAGTGATTTTCACGGACCCATAGACTTCAATTGGCGTACTTGGTCAGCATCACGGATCAAAGTAGTGCATGTCCCCGTGATTTTTTTACTGACCCACGGTCAGTAAACAAATACTGAAATGTGAACAGATACATTTAAATCAATAGGTGTGTGTGGTGTCCGTGAAAAATGAGGACAGCACACGTCAGTGAAAAATGGAAATGTGGATGAGGCCTAAGTGATGTGATCGGGCAGTTGCAGGAGCTGCACCCACCCGATCAGCAGCACGGGCCCGGCTGTTACTGATAGCCATGCCCCTGCTGCATCCGCCGGCATCGCTGTGTGCGGTGATGCTGGCGGATTAATCCTTTCACATGCCGCGGTCATGTGTGGGGTCTGCAGAGGGAGGGAGGTCTGCAGAGGGAAGGAGCTCCCTCTGACTCCACCCCCCCCCCCGTGCTGCACTGACAGGGGGCCGATGGTTGCCTGCCAGCCACGGAAGCCCAGGAGATCCAGCTGCAGGCTGGGTCTCCTAGGTAACTGTCAGCGTCTTACTGTGTAAGATGCTGACAGTTCAATTCATAACAATACAGAATGTATTGTACTGAATTAAAACAGGGATCAAACCCTGAAAAGATGGTCACACAGTGGGACAAATATAAAAAGTAAAAAAAGTGAAAAAAAAGTGTTTTTTTATAATAAAAAAATAAAGTTTCAAGTAAAAAATAAAACAGCCCCCTCATAGTATTTAAAAAAAACAAAAAAATAAATAAAAACAGACATATTAGTTATCACCGCATCCGTAACTAAGTTCTCTTTAAAAATGTCAAACAATCTACCACCTCAGGTGAACACCGTAAAAAAAATAAAATAAAAACTGATCAAAAATGCAAGTTTTTTGTCACCTTACATCACAAAAAGAGTAATTCCAAGCGATCAAAAAGACATATGTACCCCAAAATAGTACCAATGAAACCCGCAAAAAAATAAGACCTTACCTAAGACAATTGCCCAAAAGATAAAAAAAAATGGCTTTCAGAAAATAGAGACACTAAAACATGATTTCTTTTTCTTCAAAAATGATTTTATTGTGTAGAACTGAAATAAATGTAATAAAAGTAGACATATTAAGTATCACCGCATCCGTAATAATCTGCTCTATAAAAATATCATATGATCTATCCCCTCAGATGAACACCGTAAAAAAAAAAACCTGTGCCAAAAATGCAATATTTTTTGTCACCTTCATCACAAAAAAGTGTAATTCCAAGCGATCAAAAAGTCATACACACCCAAAAATGGTACCAATCAAACCGTCATCTCTTCTTGCAAAAAATGATACCCTACCTAAGACAATTGTCCAAAAAATAAAAAAAATATGGCTTTCAGAAAATGGAGACACTAAAACATTATTTTTTTCCCTTCAAAAATGCTTTTATTGTGTAAAACTGAAATAAATTTTTAAAAAGTAGACATATTAGGTATCGCCATGTCTGTAACAACCTGCTCTATAAAAAATAACATGGCCTAACCTCTCAGATTAACACCGTAAAAAAAAAAACAAATTGTACCAAAACTGCCATGTTTTGTCACCATACATCATAAAAAGTGTAATTCCAACTGATCAAAAAGACATATATACCCCAATATAGTACCAATCAAACCGTCATCTCTTCCCGTAAAAAATGAGCCCCTACATAGGACAATCTCCCAAATGATAAAAAAGATTTGGCTTTCAGAATATGGAGACATTTAATTTTTAAATTATTTTTTTATCACCTTTTATCACAAAAAGTGTAATACAAAGCGATCAAAAAGTCATATGCCATCCAAAATAGTACAAATCAAACCATCATCTCTTCCTGCAAAAAAATTAGCTCTACATAAGACAATCGCCCCCCCAAAAAAAAATATATATATAGCTTTCGGAAAATGGAGATGCTAAAACATGATTTTTTTTCAAAAGTGCTTTTATAGTGTAAAACTGAATTACATAAAAAGGTTGACATATTAGGTATCGCCGCATCTGTAAAAACCTGCTGTATAAAATTATCACATAAAAAATAAATAAAAACTCTGCCAAAACAACCAATTTTTTGTCACTTTGCCACATAAAGTGTAATATTGAGTGATCAAAAAAATCATATATACCAAGAAAATTCTAACTATAAAAACGTCAACTCTTTCCACAAAACATGAGCCCTTACACAAGACGTTCGGCAGAAAAATAAAAGAAATGTAGCTTTCAGAAAGTTAAGACACAAAAACTTAATTTTTGTGTTCAAAAATGCTTTATAATGTAAAACTGAAACAACAACAAAAAATACACATATTTGATATTGTCGTGTCTGTATCAACCTGCTCTATAAAATCAACATGTGATCTATCCTGTCAGGAGAACTCTGTGCCACAACAGCTATTTTTTTGTTACCTTGCCTCACAAAAAGCGTAATACTGAGCAATTAAAAATCATATGTACCACAAAATAGTACCAATAAAACTGTCACCTCATCTTGTAGTTTACAAAATGGGGTCACTTTTTGGGAGTTTCTACTCTAGGTGTGCATCAGGGGGTCTTCAAATGTGATATGGCAACTTAAAATTATCCCAGTGACATCTGCCCTCCAAAATCCATATGGCACTCCTTTCCTTCTGTGCCCTGCCATGTTCCCGTACAGCAGTTTACCACCACATGTGAGGTGTTTCTGTAAACTGCAGAATCAGGGTAATAAATATTGAGTTTTCTTTGTCTGTTAACCCTTGCTGAGTTACAGGGGAAAATAGATTAAAATGGAAAATCTGCAAAAAAGTAAAATTTTGAAATTTCACCTCCATTTTCTTTTCATTTTTTGTGGAACACCTAAAGGGTTAACAAAGTTTGTAAAATCAGTTTTGAATAACTTGAAGGGTGTAGGTGTAGTCATTTATGGGTGGATTCTATTATGTAAGCGTCACAAAGTGACTTCAAAACTCAATTGGTCCTTGAAAAGTGGGTTTTAGAAATTTTCTTAAAAATTGTAAGAATTGCTTCTAAAATTCTAAGCCTTCTCACGTCCTAAAAAATACAATGATGTTTACAACATGAAGCCAACATGAAGTAGACATCTGGGAAATGTACAGTAGCAACTATTTTGTGATGTATCACAATCTGCTTTAAAAGCAGAGACATTCAAATTTAAGAAATTGTGATTTTTTTCTAAATTTTCTGTAAATTTTGGAATTTTTTATAAATAAAAGTGAAACATATTGACTCAGATTTACCACTAACATGAAGTGCAATATGTCACAAGAAAACAATCTCAGAATCACTTAGATAAGTAAAAGCGTTCCAGAGTTATTACCAGATAAAGTGAAACAAGTCAGATTTGAAAATGTGGCTTGGTCCTTATGGTGAAAACTGGCTTGGTCTTGAAGGGGTTAAAGGGATTATGCGGCCAATACATATTGATGACAAATTCTCAGGATAGGTAACCAATATCTGATTGGTGGGAACCCCTGCTCATCAGCTGTTTGAAGAGGAGGGGGTGCTTATGCAAGCAATACTTCCTCTTCAAGATTACAATATGCATCGTCTTGGAAGTCTCGGCGGCACAGTGTAATTACAAGTGCTTGTACCACCGTTGCAAGTGAGATGACGCACAGTGTAATCTTGAAGAGGAAGCAGCGCTGTGTTGGGAGTTAGACTGCAATGATCAGATATCATGGCAACCTGTTGCCAGTAACAGATGTTGAATAGCGCAAAGACAGTAGGAACTCCTTAAAAATGACTTTTTTATGTTGACCCCCTAAGGTATTAATCTTCGTTTTGAGCAATTTGTACATTTTAAGCTTATTGTTTTTTTGTGCATGCTTCCATTATGGAAGCGCTCATTAGCACGGAGGACCGGGAAGTGGTGAATACTCTGTACTTAGCGTTTCCTGGTCCTCAGTTTAGCTGTGCAGGGCTGCGCACAACGAGAGGGCGCTCTGTGACCTCAGGCTGTGCGCTCCGGGTCACAGCACAGCCGTAGCAAGCAGAATACAGAGCGCGGGCGGAGGAACGGCGGCGTCCAGGAGCAGGAGAGGTAAGTGGCTTTTTTATTTTAATAGAGGCATGGGGGCTGATACGGGGGAGGAATAGAGGCATGGGGGCTGATATGGGGGCGGAATAGAGGCATGGGGGCTGATATGGGGGAGGAATAGAGGCATGGGGCTGATATGGGGGAGGAATAGAGGCATGGGGCTGATATGGGGGAGGAATAGAGGCATGGGGGTTGATATGGGGGATGAATAGAGGCATGGGGGCTGATATGGGGGATGAATAGAGGCATGGGGGCTGATATGGGGGATGAATAGAGGCATGGGGCTGATATGGGGGAGACTACACAAGCCCAAAAAAAATTTAGCATAGGCTGTAAACACTAAAGTGAACAACAAAACATAACCAAGTAGTGTGTACCAATCTATAAAATGTACCTTTTATTTATATAATTATTAAAAGAGGAAAATAAACCCCCAATGTTCATATACATAAATAGACAATCAGGATGCTCGACCGCATCCAAACAATTATGTAACCACACAGTATCAAATTGTCCCAACACTGGACATCAAATGTTGAGACAAATAACAGTGGATTAAAACACACCAAAACTACTATGGTCGGTAGTAGGATCATACACAGAATGCTGGGGTTAAACAGACCACATTATCTAGTCTAAATGAGAGGCTGCGAGAGGCTGCGGTTTGTGCACAAGAAACGCAGACCCCCCCCTCTATTACACAGGCCTATACCCCCCGGAAAAACAACCTAGTTAAAGATAATCAATGCCCTGCAAATATAGTATGCCGCATGCCTATTCCCGACATGCATGTTTCACTTTACAAACATTAAAGCTCATCAGGGGACAACAAGCAATGCAGTCGACAAAGTGCAAAAGCGCACCTATTAATGCAGTAAATACAAACCCGGAGTACAAGGGCAAAAAAAAACCAACGCTAAATGACCACAGCGTGGAATTAAACAAACAAACAGGAGGTGAAGAGCTGATGACACCTCACACTCACCAATACCGACCAGTGTAGATGAATCCTAGCAGTCAAACTGTGTCTTCGATCTATGGAAGAGCGCGCGCCTATTTAAGTTCTGACCTCCTCCAGAGCGAGGCTTGGAACGCAGGAAGTGATTAGCGATTCTAAACACCACTTTGTGCGTGCCAGATCACATCCTGCCGATGATGTGATCATGTGACTCTGTTGCCAGGCAACAATGACTCTATCCTTGCACAGACCCCACTTTTTTTTTTTTAAACTGCAAAGATAAACAGTATCAACATTTAAAGAGGTATTTATACAGAAGACTGATGCATGGTCCAATTAATGGCGAGAGTACATAGGATATACTCAATACATTGGCAGTTAAACAGTACATTTTTGGAAGAAAAAAAAAAACAGGATCCTGGGGACAATAATCATTGCACATGGAAAACGTCACATTGAAGCTGAAGATAATCAAATCATCAATTACAATGGAAATAGGGCAGTTATGGGGGGAGAAGGGAAATTGTCCCTAATTTACCCTAAAAGTAAACTCAGCCCAGGGATACCCCCCTGATGGTGGGGAGCCCTGTCCTCGAGCCTAACCTGATACGCCCTATACCACCCTGACCTGCTTGACACTCAACTAAAGAACACTAAAAGGTGCCCTGAATTAAAATCAGAGTAACCTAATAATGTACCCAGGATACCGGTTATCGAAATTAAAAAATTGAACAAGTATACAAGTCATAGATTGAGGAGCTAGAAACATCCACCCATCTACTAAAGTTCAGCTGCTCATTGAGACTCGATGCAAAAAACGTTTTTAAATGGAATATCCACCGTGCCTCCCGTTGTAAAAGCAGCCGGTCCCAATCTCCACCTCTTGCCGGGAAATTAACAACATCAATCCCTATTACTTTAATGCTAAGGGGATTACCCTGGTGACAAGTGTGTATATGTCGAGACACAGGAGTCTCCCTTCGGTGCTCGATGTCACCCAGGTGTTCCCCTAATTATATAAATAAAAGGTAAATTTTATAGAATGGTACACACTACTTGGTTATGTTCTGATATGGGGGAGGAATAGAGGCATGGGGCTGATATGGGGGATGAATAGTGGCATGGGGGCTGATATGGAGGATTAAAAGAGGCATGGGGGCTGATATGGGGGATGAAGTGAGGCATGGGGGCTGATATGGGGGATGAAGTTAGGCATGGGAGCTGATATGGGGGATGAAGTGACGCATTGGGCTGATATGGGGGCTGAAGTGACGCATTGGGCTGATACGGGGGCTAATTACAGGAATGAGGGCTGATATGGGGGCTAAATACAGATATGGGGGCTAATTACATGCATGGGGGGCTGATATGGGGGCTAATTACAGGCATGGGGGCTGATGAGAGGCATTGGAGCTCATATGGGGGCTGATGAGAGGCATGGGGGCTCATATGGGGCTGATGAGAGGCATATGGGGGCTGATAAGAGGCATGGGGCTCTTAGTTGAGGTCTGATTGGGGGTCATTCACATTGGGGTCTGAGCTGAGGTCTTATTAACATTGGGAGGTCTAATTGTGGCTGTGACCTGAGGTCTCATTAACATTGGTGGTCTGATTGCTGGTCTGACCTGAGATCTAATGAAAAATATTTTTTTCTTATTGTTCTCCTCTAAAATCTAGGTGCATCTTATGGGCCGGTGCATCTTATAGGGCGAAAAATACGGTACTTCACACACACAAAGTCTGTTATAATTTTGCTAAAATTAATACATAAAGCTCAACATTTTTATTTTTTTATTTTCTTTATTTCACTATTCATTTTTCTATTATTTCATTTTTTACTTTTTATTTTATGTATATTATGAAAAAAGGTAAATTACCCCTTCTTGCCACCGTCGGGGAGTGCAGGATCACAGTTAATGTTATTGCCAGCAAGGAGCACTCTGACATCAAGAAACTTCTCTGTGCACTCCCCCTTTTCTTACCTGTTACAGGTTTACATGCCTGGAAACTCCTTTCGAGATATTCACTATGACCGCAGCAATATAATGACAGCATGGCAGGGGCGTACATAGAAATCATTGGGCCCCATAGCAAGCACCTAACTCCGCCCAGTACCCACCCCTGGCCCTTCCCACCTCCTGCACTGGCTCCTCCCCTGCCACACCACCATGTGCAGCAAAGGGAACACCGTAGGAACAAAACCTGTAATACGGGGGAGAAATTGCATTTTTTTCCAATTTGGAGTGTTGACTGCAGTCCTATATAAAATCACAGATAATACTAGTGCTGATACTGTAGCAGTGTTAACTGCAGTCCTATGTAAAACTACAGATAACACTAGTGCTGGTAATGTAGTAGTGTTACCTGAAGTCCTATGTAAAACCACAGATAACACTAGTGCTGATAATGTAGTAGTGTTACCTGCAGTCCTATGTAAAACCACAGATAACACTAGTGTAGATCATGTGGTAGTGTAACCTGCAGTCCTATCTAAAACTATAGATAACACTAGTGTAGATAGTGTGGTAGTGTTACCTGCGTCCTTAGTGTGCCTCTCCCACGGGACTCCATGCGGGCGATGCTGTCTCCTCTTTTGTCTCCTTCTTGCCCCTGCAGAACGTCCTGATGCAGCTGCGTCAAGACATAGGAACACTGTGGGCATGGTGACGGTGAGACATACAGGGACAGAGAAAAACACACTGGGGACGGGGATAGTGACACACAGGGACAGGGATAGTGACACACAGGACCAGCGACACACACAGGGCCAGCAACACACACAGGGACACACACAGGGACAGGGACACACACAGGGACAGTGACACACACAGGGACAGGGACACACACAGGGACAGCGACACACACAGGGCCAGCGACACACACAGGGACAGGGACACACACAGGGACAGGGACAAACAGGGACAGTCACACACAGGGACAGGAACACACAGAGACAAGAACACACACACACACAGGGATAGGGACAAACTCAGGGACACAAAGGGACAGACACATAGGGACAGACAGACACACAGGGACAGGGACACACACAGGGAAAGACACACACAGCAAGGCCTCACCAAACTCCAGCATGGCTCCTCTCTGTACACACAGCAACAGCTCTGTGCTCCTCTAGCTCCTCCCCCGCTGGTCATGGGCAGATGACGTCTGGAAGGTCCTTTAGCCCATGAAGCAGCACTTTCAATCAATGGAGTGCTGGGTGAGCCGACCTACAGAGTGTGTATGTGGGGGGGGGAAGCCATGGTGTGTAGGGGCGGGGCCTTCCATGCCCTCTGGGCCCCCCTGTGCTGCGGGCCCCATAGTAGCTGCGTGGTCTGCCTATATTGGCAGTACGCCACTGGGAGAAGGGCTTGTCTTGATTGACTCAGAGGTTGACAGACAGGTAGGATCAGCAACAGGCATGTGCCTGTACAGAACAAGCAGAAAGCCATTTTGCATTGTACTTGCGACCTGGAAGGAGGATGTGCTGTGGGTCTGTCTGCTAACAGAGTTTGCAGACATAAGACACTGATATACTGTGATAGGGATAGAATAGGAAGATTATAGGGAGATATATTTGGGACTTTGGGGTATATTAAGGAGTTTAATGTAATCAGCGAAAGATAGCGAGAGGAGTAAGAACTAGTCATTATCAGGTATATTTGCTGCATCGTAATGCCTAGCCTAGTTTAAAAGACATTTTACACCCCTGCAAAAAAAAATTGCATTGTGACACAGTGTTTTAGTGTTTTAATGGACACATGCTATGTGTGTAGATAAGTACAGTACTTGCATTAGGAGAAATGAAAATAAATATAGACATACATATAGACATGCAGAAATAGTTGTCTGGTCTAAGGGATAGTTTGGTCTGAGGGATAGAGGGAATGTGGAACACAACCCAAAGTTGATTGGATCCCCAAATTGTGTCAAAGAGGGTGAGCTGAGAGGGGTCTCCTTCCCATTCTTGATCCAGCTTTCTGGGAAGGCATTCACTACACATGCATACTCCACCTGTCTTACTCAGTTGGCAGATGTGAATAATAATAAAGTATGTCTTCCTGTCTGCTCTGGTGGACATATGGGTCCTAACATTTTTTTTTTTAATGCATGTTTCATCATGCTGATCAGAATGGGAAATCCTCATTATGTAGGAATGTCAGCTGTTGTAAGTACGGTGTTTAGATTTCCTCTGACGTCCACGTTATACCAAATGTGATTATTATAGTTATTAATATATGTGTTTTTGTTTTTTACCAGGTATGAGTTACAGTTTATGATATATTCACTCATATTCTGGTATGCAATCTCAAAGTTCTTGGAGATCTGCTGGGAAGGGACAACATGTCTGTATTTCCTTAACAGAGCAGGATGCATCTCATTTAGCAGTTTTAATAAGCCCTTGCACTGGTGGTGGATCTGCCACAGTTATGTAGAGGCACCGGCCTCTACATAATTACGGCAGATCCACCTTCGCTTCTAAATGTAAGACAGCTTCCTAAAACAGGCATAGAAATTGGTAAATGAAACAGACCTGCCGGCCCCTCCCCTTCCCAGCCCACACCACGCCCACTTTTTTAGACCTGGCTTGAGCAGGGAAAAGTCACAGATTGTGGCTCAAACGACCTTTTTGCTGCAATCTTCACCAGAAATACGCCTAACATAGGTGTGTTTCTGTTTAACCCCTTCGCGCCCAGCGCCGTACATGTACGGCGCTGGGGTGATACGGGCTGGGGCGATGCGGGTCTTCCTCGGAGATTAGATGCCGTGATCACACGTGATCACGGCATCTAGTTGCATCTCAACCAATCGGGGTGTCTGTACACCATATGAAAACTGTAATCCTCGCTGGTGAGGATTACAGTTTTCAAAGTGCAATTCTTATTCTGGCCACTAGATGGCAGGCCAGGATAAGAAATGAGCAATTCATGGATTTCTGAGTCTATAAAATCCATAATTGCTCATAAAGAAAAAAAAAAGCCACAATATATAAGCCTATATTTGAGCTTTCCAATAGTAAAAAAAAAAATAAAAAAAAGTTAAAAAATATATAAAAAATAAAAAAGATGTAAAAGTTCAAATCACCCCCCTTTCCGTATAAGTAAAAAATAAATACCTAAATAACAATAAATATAGACATCATGGGTATCACCGTGACCGAAAACGCCCGTACTTTTAAAATATAAAAAAAAAATTCCAATACGGCGAATTGTGTGGTGGAAAAAAGCGTCCAAATGGCGATTTGCCGTTTTACAACATAACAAAAGCAGGTTTTAACATAATGTATTTTTCAAATTGTGTAAATGTTTTTTTTCTATTCAGTTTTCTTGCCTTACATGGGGGCTGCCATGTTGGAAGTAAAGTGTGACAGTCTGGGTTTACAACACAATGGCACCTCACTTACGGCAGGCATGTACATAGGTTTCCTCAGTCGCTGCCGACCCTATAGAGAATGAATGGAAGACGTGAGCCCGCCCCTGTGATGACCAGTAACACACAGCCAGGTCCTCCCTCCTTGCTGCTGGGGGAAGCCCACTGTGCCTGCTCCTCACTCCTGCAGCAGCGTCCTTGTCTTCATTAGGCTGCCTGTTCTAAATTCTATGGCAGCTCACCCCAGCAGTGCAGACAATTTTTGCTGAGTGTACTGCTGGGGTGAGCGGCCCAGGACTCAGAAGCAGAGTAGATGGAGGTTCTTGGGGCTGTAGGACCTTAGTGATGTAATCGGCCATTTGACCAGTGGGGGAGGAGCCTGAGGAGCAGAGATCTGTGTTTTTGTAACGAAGCCATTGTCTCATCTTATCTTGCTGAAGCAGTGATGTCACCGCTGAAGGTGTGAATTGGTGATGTCATTGGTACCACCCACTTTTTTGCAGCATGCCTACTTACACGTTGCTCAAAGCCTCATTTGGCCAGCAGAACTCCCCCTGGTGACCAAAGATGGTAAATATGGTAAAATCTAATATTTATTTATAATATTTCACACATTGGAATTTTTATTTATTTATTTCTTACAAATATATAATAGATTTTTTTAGCATAAATAAAATATAGAACAGGTTTTTGTGATAGATTCCCTTTAACGACTACTGCTGTCAGGGTCAATATCACACAATAAGGATGGCCGTGAGCAAATGGATGGGGTATTTTAGGAAAAATTGATTAGTTACCACAAAGCGAGAGGAAATTAGGCTTCGTGACAAACCAAATTTTTCCTGAAAAAATTGACAGTGGCAGTGACAGTGGCATTCAGTGCAAATATGGAGCAGGGAATCAGGAGGGGGGGCAAGAAGTCTATGATGACACGTCACAGTCTGATAAGAGTAGTGAGGAGGGTAAGTTGAGTGTGTCTTGGACAGAACCTTGCAGCCAGGCCAGGGTGCTGAGTAGGTGGTGATATCATAGAAAGAGGGTGGTGGCAGCAGCGGCAGTTGTAAAGAGCAGAAGCATGTATGGCCAGAACCTCCCAAAAAACTGTTTGGATCTGCTTTGGGAACAGGTGATACTACTGATTCTGTGGGCGCAGGCCCAAAACGTCCATTTGGGGAAATAACACATGCTCCCTGCAAATCAATTTACTTGTGCAACAATTTTTTTAAAAAAAGCTCAGTGGCTGGCAGGTGGTTCTGGCCATGTCCTCACATTTCAGCCATTCTTATGTGGCAATTAACATCCTCTTGGACTTGCAGCAACAGAATGGTCTGCCATTGCACAACTTGATCTGCGACATTCCAACTCGCTGGAATTCCACCTTGCATATGCTAGCGTGTCTGTACAAGCATCATAAATTGGTAAATGATTTTTTCATGCACCAGATCACCTCAGCAAGGAGCATATGTTGTTTCGAGGTCAGGCAGTAGCAGCTCCTCAGAGAAGCCTTTTGCGTACTCAGGCCCTTTGAAGAGGCAACCAGATTTGTCAGTAGGGACAACAGTGGTATCAACAAAGTTATCCCCTGAAATTTATCTTAGAGCAGATGCTTAGGCTAATGAAACAAGGGATGATGGCAGAACAGATTAAGCATTTTGCTGACCACCCTGTAGTTTTTGGGGACCCACACAGAGGAAAAGGAGGAGTAGGACCTTCTACTGGAGGAGAAAGAGCATGAGGCTGATGATGATGACAATAACAATATCCAAACATCTCAGTGTGTACAGACTCGGAAAAACTGGCTCCTCGGGCTTCCTTACGTAATGACAGCTGTATCCTTATGATCAAGAAATCTGATGATTACTAGATACAGTAGCATGCTTTTAGACCCTCACTATCAAATCAAAATGAGGGAATGTTTTCCTCCAGTAGAAAGGAAGGCCAAATTGCTACTAGGAAACTAGGAAACACTGTGTGCTCACCTTGCTACAGCTTTTGACAGGCAGATACCTGAGGCTTTCTCCACCCCTGGCAAAGTTACCCACCTCCTCTCATCTCCACTGCCACAAACAACAGAAGACGCAGCAGTCAATTCAGTATTACCAACATGATAGAAACATGTGCAAATGATGTAAATCAGTAGAGATGCTCGTCTATGCTTGGTGCTCGTTCGAGCATTAGGGTATTCGCATATGCTCGCTACTCGGACGAGCATATCGCGATCCTCGAGGAAATGGCAACTTCCTCTTCCTGCATGTTAGCCGCCTTTTTTCAGCCAATCAACATGCAGGAGAGTCTTTGGTACCTCCTAGCATCACGTGGGGCCCCTACAAGTTGATAGCAGGGATTGGCTGGCCAGATCAGATGACCTGGGAATATAAGAATCTGGTCCCACATTGCTCACGTCATACGCCGTCTGCATGAGATTAGGGATAGAGCTGCTGTCTGTCAGGGAGAGTGTTAGGGCCTGAATTTAGTTGTTGGTTAGGCAGGAATCACCCACAAAGAGCCCAACAGCCCTTCTAAGGGCTACAAGCATGTTTTTTTTTTTTTGGTCTCCTCCTGGCTGCTGGCTGGGACTTGTAGTGCAGCGACCGCCATCTTGGCTGCACACTGTTAGGGCGTGAAATTAGAATCTGGTTAGGCAGGAATCATCCACAAAGAACCCAACGCTCCTTCTAAGGGCTACAACGACATTTTTTTTTCCTCCTCTCGGCTGCTGCCTGGGACTTGTAGTGCAGCTACCACCATCTTGGCTGCACACTATGCACTGGTGGCAGAAAGGGGACAGCACATGGTCCACACAGACCCCAATGAAATTGCCCAAAGTCCTCTCAGTACTCATTTTTGCTGCTGCGGTACCTTGGCTTGCAGGGATCTGTAGTGCAGTCTAGGGAATACATTTTGTCACTCAGTTATATAAACTATAGTCCAGTTAACAATTGTGAGGTGTGCTGTACAGCAGCGTCAGTCTATAAAATAAGTTTTTTTTCACTCAACTATATAAACTACAGTCCAGTGAACAATTGTGAGGTGTGCGATACACTTGCCGCAGTCTAGAGAATAATTTTTTTCACTCAATAAAAAACTACAGTCCAGTGAACAATTGTGAGGTGTGCGATACACTAGCCGCAGTCTAGAGAATAATTTTTTTTCACTCAATTATATAAACTACAGTCCAGTGAACAATTGTGAGGTGTGCTGTACAGCAGCGCAGTCGTTTTTTTCACTCAAAATAAATCACTCAATTATATAAACTACAGTCCAGTGAACAATTTGTGAGAGTGTGCAATACACTTGCCGCAGTCTAAGAGATAAATTTTTTTCACTCAATTATATAAACTACAGTCCAGTGAAAACAATTGTGAGGTGCGTGAATACACTTGCCGCAGTCTAGAGAATATTTTTTTTCACTCAATTATATAAAACTACAGTCCAGTGAACAATTGTGAGGTGTGTATACACCGACAGTCTAGAGAATAATTTTTCACTCAATTATATAAACTACAGTCCAGTGAACAATTGTGAGGTGTGCATACACTTGCCGCAGTCTAGAGAATATTTTTTCACTCATTATATAAACTACAGTCCAGTGAACAATTGTGAGGTGATACACTAGCCCAGTCTAGAGAATAATTTTTTTCAC
>ONZH01000037.1:0-11709 GCA_900303285.1 Rhinella marina | reverse complement strand
AGGGATTTACTAGGGTTAATTTTAAAGTAGGAAAAATCTCCATAATGCTCTAAATGTTGGTATATTCGTGGCAATGCCCTATCTGGATTACCAATCATCATTAAGACATCATCAGCAAAAGCTGCTATTTTGTGTTCCTGATCTCCTAGGGTGAAACCTCTAATTTGGTCATCGGATCTAATAGTTTGAAGGAGCGGTTCCAGTGTGAGTACGAATAAGAGAGGAGATAGGGGACAACCCTGGCGAGTGCCATTTTTAATGTGAAATGACTCGGACAGGACCCCGTTAACTGAGACCGAGGCCGATGCATTGGTGTACATTGCTGCTTGAAATTGGTAGGGGAATTGTTGTTTAGACAGGACTTGTTCCATAAACGACCAGTTGACTCTGTCAAACGCTTTTTCAGCGTCCGTGCTAAGAAGCACCAAGGGAAGAGATTTCACATGAGCATGATGTAGGATATTTATGACTCTTGAGGTGTTGTCTCTTCCCTCCCTGCCCTTGACAAAGCCAACCTGGTCTCTGTGTATCAAAGTAGGTAAAATAGATGCCAGTCTATTGGCAAGTATTTTAGCCAGTAATTTTAAGTCAACATTAAGGAGGGATATAGGTCTATAATTTGGGCAATGAGCATGGTCTTTTCCTTCCTTGGGGATAAGGGTAATATGGGCTTTAGTCATCTCTACTGAAAGAGGTTGATCTTTCAAGGCTGAGTTAAGTACTGGGAGGAGACGTGGGACTAGGATATGGTGGAAAGTTGCATAATATTGTATCGGGAACCCGTCTGGGCCAGGGCTCTTCCCTTTAGGTGAATGTTTAATAGCTTGCACCAGCTCCTCTGTTGAAATTGGAAGCATGAGATGTTGTTTCTGAGGCTCTGTTAGAGCGGGGAGAGAAGCCCTGTCCAAAAATGAACAGGATGAGGAGAGTTTTTCAGCTGAGTCACCAGGAGGAATGTTATAAAGGGCCCTATAGAAGTTTTTAAATTGATCGGCTATTTTGGTGGAATCGTAAATTTTTTTACCGTCTGAGTCTTTAAGAAAAGCAACAAAGTTATGAGTCCGTCTATTTTTTAGTCTTTGCATAACAAATCTAGAGGCTTTATTACCATGAGCGAAAACTTTGTGTTGAGCCTGTAGGTAATATTTAGCAGACATGGTATTTAGAAGATTTTTAAGTTCTTCTCTAAGGTCATTAAGATCTTTTAAATGATTCTGAAGCAAAGACCGTTTATGTGTGCATTCCAATTTTTTAATTTGGGCATGCAAGTTATCAATTTGTTTCAGCCTTTCTTTTCTAATATAGGCACCTAGGCTTATACATTGTCCCCTAGCGAAGGCTTTATGAGCATCCCAGAGTATCTGGGGTGAAATGGATGGTGACTCGTTTAATTTAAAGTATTCTGTAATAGAGTGGGCCAGTTTAGTTTGTGTTTGAGGATTACCAATGAGAGATTTGTTTAGGCGCCAGGTCATGAAGGAGCGCGTCTTACTCGGGGCACACACTGACATGTAAATCGGAAAGTGGTCCGATAACAAGATTGTACCTATGTCTAGGTCTGAACACAGCTGGAGATGCTCCTTTGATACAAAAAGATGATCTAGCTGCTGATAAGAGATGTGGACCGATGAAAAGAAAGTGTAATCCCTTGTATTTGGGTACATCATTCTCCAAACGTCTACTAAATTTACCTTTCCTAAGCTATTGAGTAGAGAACTCAAAGCTTTTTGGGAATGGACAGATCTCCCAGAAGAGGTGTCAATCAAGGGGTTCAGGGAGACATTTAAGTCGCCTCCAAAGATTGTAATTCCTTCTCTAAACAAGTCAAGTTGTACAAGAAGATCCCTGATCCAGGAGATCTGTTTGGTATTAGGTGCATACACGTTGACAAGTGTGTAGCATTGTGTATTCATTTTACCCTTTAACATGAGGTATCTACCATCTGAATCAACTTTCTGGTCTAGGATATGAAAAGGGAGCTTCCTTTGGAAGCCAATACTGACTCCCCTAGAATTAGACGAGGGAGAGCCACTATGGTACCAATGTGAGAAATGAGAATAGGAAAGATTAGGATAATGATTAGCCTTAAAATGTGTTTCTTGAAGAAATACCACATTAGCTCTATTCCTCTTAAGTACATCAAAAATCTGGCGTCTTTTAGATGGTGAGTTCAAGCCCCTGACATTATAAGAGGCTATTCGTATATCAGCCATTTGATGTCGTTAGGAGAGACAGAAAGGCTAATTGATCTAGGACGGGTGAAAAATATAGACCAAAAATCAAAATATGGTACTCATCCCTTAAGTTGCGGCATCCTCCGGAAACAGTATCAGAGCAAAATTTCACAATCAGCTTCAAGGTGAGCAAAGAAAGTCTTGGTGACTGGAAATAAAGTAATAGAGATAAACATAAAAATCCAACACAATAAACAACTAAGAATAACCTTAAAATGGCCATATCAGAAAGGCCTAAATTTGGTAGCACAGCCCAAAACCCCTCAGTGGTTGGGGCGATAAGGGGGGGGAAAGGTTAAATTAACCGAGTTTAACCCGTTCACCTACATTAAAGAGAATTTAGGAAGAATTGGGAGCCGTGGGCCAGGATAGACCCACGACTACCAATCTTTGACCAGAGCTCTGTAAGGGAGGGGGGAAACCGTAACTCCAACCCCGTAATAGAGGGATCTCACAATCTCTACAAACCAACCTGCTATGGGGGGTTGATAACGTAATATAAGAGCTATTAAGTGAAGAGGCGCGATGCATGGACATATATAGCAGGGGGAAAAGTAAAGGAAGTTCTATTACTAGAACAAAGAAAGGAAGTAAAGAAGGAAGGAGAGTTTTTTTTTTTTTTAATGCAGAGGAAGGAGATAAAATGAGGAGCGAAGAGATAGTAAAGAGGAAGAAGGGGGAAGAGAAAGGGGAAGAAAGAGATGAAATGAAATAGGGGAGAAGGGGGGGGGATGAACAAGGGTAAAAAGGAAAAAGGTATACAGGGTAAGTGAGAGAGGAAGAATGGACGAGTTACCTAGGGAGTATAGCATAACCAATGAAGAGCAAAATAAATGTGAAATGAGAAAAGAACGCTGACTTAGTGCAAAACACTTTGCAGAGGAGATCAGAAAGAGGGGATAAAGGAGTCAAGCATGCAAATATGACTAATAATCCAACTTAAGGAACTGAGGTAATTGAAATGATAAAAACATTATACTCCTCAGCACAGATTCAAGTATCTTCTATCGAGATCCTCCGTGGCGTCATTGCAGATTTCGACTTCTTGGACCTCTGCGCCTTAGGTGTTGACTGGGACAGTTCGAAGGGAAGAATCTTCGGAACCTCCGGTAAAGTAGCCACATCTTTGATGAGGTCCCACGGTAGTATGACCATCGGGGGAGTCTCCAGAATATCATAGATCGGTCCCAAATCGGAAAAAGAGCGGACCATGAGACGCTTGCCATTGTAGAAGAAGGATAGCCCGAAAGGGAAAGTCCACCGATACGGGACCTTGTGGTCTCGGAGCCAAGTGGTTAGGGGCTTCAGACATCTTCTTTTTTGAAGCGTAAGAGGTGCCAAATCTTGGAAAATGTGAATCTGGTGACCCTCAAAGACGATCTCAGACATATTCCTAGCCTTAGCCAGGATTGCTTCTTTTTCAGGAAAACTGAGAAATCGACATATAATGTCTCTGGGTGGATCCGAAGGTTTAGGCTTTGGACGAAGGGCTCTGTGAGCTCTTTCTATTTGAAGTGGAGGAGGGGGGTCAGGGCCAAGGATTGTTTCACAAATAGCTTTGACCGCCTCCGGTATCTCCTGTGGCTGGATGGATTCAGGGACTCCTCTGAACCGTAGGTTGTTCCTCCTTCCTCGGTTTTCTTGGTCCTCTAGAGCTGCGTATATATCATTTAAGTGTGCTTGGCACTGATGCAGACTTGACGAGGCCGCAGTTTGGAATTCCAGCATGGCGACTTGAGTAGTTTCCAGCGTCTCGACCCTTCCACCGATATGACGCATATCTTGGCGTAAAGATGTCAGTTCCTGTAATATTGGCTCCACTGCCTTTGTCAGCGCCGTTTTAAGATATTTACGGGAGATAGGTAGACTTTGGCGCTGAGTATTCTCTTCCGTCTCGCTGTCTCCATCAGACCCCTCCTGGCCTCCCTCTCCCGCCTTAGCGTGGGGAACGGGTGCCATCTTGGATTCTCTGGTTGCGTACACGGCCGCGGCTTTCTTTATAAATTTATCCATTTCCCCGCTATGTGGAGCGGATTTAAGGGCTGGAGGGTTATCCCCTACCTTCGCATTGCCGATTTTCACCATTTCTGGTCCAATGATCTCAAGTACGCTGCTGTAGGGACAGGCTGTATGACGGAGCTCAGCAATGCACGTCCATCTCAGTACGCTGCAGGCTCCGCCCCGATTCGCTCATTTCTAATCAAAACACAAGAAAAACTATATAAAGGTGGTATTTTTGCAATTGCACTGACCCAGAGATTGAAGGTAAAAGCTCAGTTTTACAACATAGAGAATGCTATGAAAACAAACCTCATAAAACTGTGGGGGAACTTTGGGGAATTTTTTTTGCAATTCCACCCCATTTCAAAAAAATTTTGTTTAGTTGTTCACTACATCATGTGCAATATTAAATGATGTCATTAGCAAATGTGGCTTGTTCCACAAAGAAAAAAGCTCTCATAAGGCTGTGTAAAATGAATAGTAAAAAGTTATGGCTTTTGGAAAGCTGAGAGTGAAATAATGAAAATTGGCTTGGTCCTGCAGGTGTTAAAGCACAAAATAGACAAGTCATTAACTGGTTATTGTACTACAGTTTATTTTTACATACTGGAATGCAAAAAAAGCACTCAGTGATATTTTCATTGGATAAACTATGCAACAATTTCTTTTAAGAATAACTTGGAATAATCAGCAGATTTAAAACATCTCAAAGAATGTTCAATATTTGTATTACCTTCCTGAAAAATAGGAGCCTACATGTCAGCTTAAGTGATGACTCGTGTTGAGCGAACATGTTTGGCCGAATACATTATTTGGCCGAACATGGCGGTGCTCGGGACCACGCGGTATTCGGCCGTGCTCAAGCGCCATGCTCGAGTCCCCTCCCCGCACTCTAATTAGCCAATTAGTGTGCGGGGAGGTATGGCATTCAGTCTAATGCCCGTAGCCATGTTAGCTACTGGCATGACACTGATTGGCTGGCCGGAAACACATCATCAGGTGCTATAAAGCACCCGGTGACATGTGACCCGGCCAGTGTTAGACAGGGAGAGCTGCAGCAAGGAGGGACAGAGAGTGTAGGGAGAGAAACACGCTAGGCAGGGATAGAAAATGATCAGAAAAAAACCAAAAGCCCTTTTAAGGGCTATTATATCCGGCACAAACTTTTTTTTTGTTATATTTGGGGACTTTGAAGGTGTTGAAAATAGTGCTAGGTGGCCTGCCATTAACGCCACAAGCGCTGCTGCAGCAAGGAGAGGCACACACAGTAGGGAGAGAAGCACGCTAGGCAGGGATAGAAATCGCTCCAAGAAGACCCAAAAGCCCTTTTAAGAGCTATTATATCTGGCACAAACCTTTTTTTACTGATATTTGAGTACTTTAAAGGTGGTGAAAATAGCACTAGGTGGCCCGCCATTAATGCCACATGTGCTGCTGTTGCTGCATGCTGTAGGATACTCTCTGTATACTATATATCTGACATACTTTGCTATAATTTCTGCTGTTAAGCCCGCAGTACTTCTTTTGCGTCTTGCTGTATAACATTTGCATATTGATAGAATTTCTATAGGCAGGGTTAGTATCATTCTTCAAAAGTCCATTGTGAAATACGTCTTTTTTTTTTCTTTTCTTGGGTGGCAAAGTGTGCCCTGTCAGTAACGCCAGGTGCACAGCGTATTACAACCGTTCAAAAGTCTATGTAGCTAAAATCCGTATTTAATACCATTAATTTAGGCAGCAGTTCCTCATTTGCTGCTGCAGTTAAATTTTCCCAAGGAGGGAATTAAACTATAGGGATAGGATTTGGGTAGGTAGAAAGATTGTCGCTGTTCCAAAAAGACCAAAGTCATTGTGAAATACGTCTTTTTTTTTGGGTGGCAAAAAAACCCCAAGTGTGCCCTGTCAGTAACGCTAGGTGCACAGCGTATCACAACCGTTCAAAAGTCTCTGTAGCTGACATACGTATTTAATACCGTTAATTGAGGCCGCAGTTCCTCATTTGCTGCCACAGTTACATTTTTCCAAGGAGGGAATTAAACTATAGTGATAGGATTTGGGTAGGTAGAAAGATTGTCGCTGTTCCAAAAAGACCAAAGTCCATTGTGAAATACGTCTTTTTTTTTGGTGGCAAAAAAACCCAAGTGTGCTCTGTCAGTAACGCTAGGTGCACAACGTATTACAACCGTTCAAAAGTCCCTGTAGCTAACATCCGTTGTTACATTTAATACCGTTAATTTAGGCCGCAGTACCTCATTAGCGGCTGCTCTATAACGTTTGCGTATTCAGAATATTGGACATTTGTTTAAATTTTTCTAATCATACAGTTAATAAAAATCTGCACTACTGTAGTACCAAGTTGCATATATACTATACAATATGCGCAAGGCGAGCACTAAGGGACAGGGAAGTGGGCGTTCTGCTGATGGTGAACGCAGAGGCCATGGCTCTGGGCGTGGTGAAACTGTGCCTGCTGGCAGAGCCCAAGAAACAAAGTCATCCAAAACTCCCAGCTTCATGTCACAGTTCGCAGGGCTTGTAAATCTAAACGATCTGGTTGGCACTCCTCCTTTCTAATACGATTGGTGCTCTGTGATCGGGATACACCCGGCATAAAATATATGATAAAGTCACGGCACTCCACAGTTTAGTAAATGCAATTTAAACTGAACACTTTATTGTATTACCACATTGTGTACACATGGCCAACGTTTCGGTCCTCCCGGACCTTGATCACGGCCTAAAAACATATACATACAGGGCAGTGTTAGTGCACAAAATTATTAGTATGAGGGTGTACTACAACCTAGTATAGGATACAAAATGACAAAAACAATAAAAGGTTAAATAATATTATCCAATTTAGATGCAGACAAAGACTGACAAACAGACAAAATAATACCTACAAATTAGTAAATAACATATGAAACATGTAGATATAGAGACTTTGGTTGCTAGGGGTAACCCTAAATTCATATATTGTAAGACGCAGCAAGCTATATAGTGATTAACGTGACATAGAGTAGAGGTAAGTTGATATAATAGCACTAATGTGGACCATAGAGTAGGCAAATAAATAAAGATCGTTTCCTCAAAGATAAAATAATGTCAGTACATACCGTTGGTGTATAGTGGGAGCATAGGAATGGCGTCCTTGCTGCTACAGGGCATAGACGCTTGTCTTAAATACCAGGTGGCGCGCGCGCCGAGACGATGGGCAACTAAGAGAACTAAGTATGCCCTTAACCGGAAGAAATACTCACTGAAGCATGTGGGACATACCCTAATACAATTAAAGGGATAAAGGTACAATTGGAACATAAATAGCATCCTATGTGTGGTATTAGGATACATATGGCCCAATATCTAGGGTCCACTTCTAAATAAATAAATATATAATGAGAAGTGTGGTAAGGGCTGATAGATGGATAATCTATGGGAGGTATATAGTAAATTAGATACATGCAATAATTGTAAGTCAAAAGTCCCATATACCATAAACAGTTTAGCCACAATAGTCAAAATTGGTTAGTAGGGAACAGGTATATAATAAAATGAATTACCTGCACTGTATTCAAGAGGAAATAATAAAATCTGTAATAGAATAAATGGGTGACTAAGTATAGAAGAAAAGGCAAAACTAGCGAAAAAAGCAAAATAAACTAAATATAGGAATTCTCTCAAATATAGAGCTCAAAGTCACGAATGAGGCCTGCTGGATACATGGTCTTGAGCTCATGGATCCAGTAGGCCTCCCTTCTCAATAGCATAAGTTTGCGATCACCTCCCCTGCGTGGTGGAGGAATATGATAAATGACCTGAAACTTTAATTGACTAATACTGTGTTTAGCTACAACAAAATGTTGGGGGATCCGTTTTTTTGCACCGAATATCTGATTTATGTTTACAGATGCGGTCTCGCACACACTGGGAAGTCTCCCCAATGTATGCGAGACCGCACGGGCACTTGATAAGATATATTACAAAAGAAGTGGTGCAAGTGAAAAAACCATTGATGTAGTAGATTTTACCTGAATGAGGGTGGGTGAATGTGTGACCCTTGGTAATATGCGTGCATTGTGCACAATTGAGACACGGAAAAGTTCCTTTCCTAGGAGAAGAGAATGTAGTTTGTCTAGCAGTAGGTTTTAGTGGACCCACATCCGCCTTAATAAGTGAATCGCGAAGATTTCTCGGCCGTTTATAACAAATGCGTAATGGTGTAGAGAACTCAGATATTTTAGGATAGAGTCTTTGTAAAATGGTCCAATTTTTCCGTATAATCTGTTGTAACTTGGGGACAATAGGATGATAAGTCACCACAAAAGGAATTCAGTTCGCAGGGCAGCGCAAGACACAACTCTTGTCGCCACACCAGTGCGAGCAGGTAGTCAGTTGGATTTCAGCTGATAATGCTTCCAGTCGGTTCAGCACCACCCCCTCTTCCACAAAGTCCAGTCCCAGTAGCCAAGAGTCTGGGCAACAGCATTCTCAACCTGATCCTCCTTCCTCCCACCATGCACAGTCTGGGCAAAGAAGAGATCCCACACTGGGATATTCCGAGGAGCTTTTTTCATCACCGTCCCTTGACTTGGGCCTCTCGCCAAGGCCGCTTGAAGTGGGACATGAGGAGATATTGTGCCCTGATTCCCAAACTCATGAGCATCCACAGTCTGAAGAATATGATGGTGGGGAATGGCAAGTAGCATCTCACGAGGTGCATAATGATGATGAGACACAGTTGCCAATAAGTCAAGGGCAATTAGTGTTTCAAGAGGATGAGGATGAGACGCAGTTCAGTAAGGTTCTTGTTAGTTCACCATGTCAGGAGGAGGACTAGAGTGAGGATGTGGAAGAGGAGGTGGTGGACGACGAAATAGCTGACCCAACCTGGGAAGGTGGCAAGCCGAGCGAGGACAGCAGTACAGAGGGGGAGGGATCCGCAGCAGCGCAACATGCTGGAAGAGGCAGTGGGGTGGAAAAAGGGAGAAGGCAGGACACGATAACCAGTCCCGCAACTGTTCCCCGGAGCAGCCCCTTGCGGCCAGCTCCCTTTGAGGAAATTGCTGACGATAAACGAATTGTAATTTGTAATCTGTGACGTACCAAGATGAGCAGGGGCGTAAACACCAGCAACCTGACCACCACTAGCATGATCCTCCACATGTCAGCAAAGCACCCTAAAAGGTGGGCTGAACACCTGGGTCCACTATCTGTGTCTACAGGTCACACCACTGCCTCCTCTTCCCCTCTTTTACCTGCTGTCCAAGACGCAGGCCCAGATGCCTCCCGCCCTGCACCTGGACCTTCGCAGGAAACATCAGCCAGCACGTCCACTTCAATGTCCAAGCGCAGTGTTCAAATGTCCTTACCGCAGGCATTTGAACGCAAGCAAAAATACCCTGCCACACACCCACAGGCCATAGCTCTAAATGCGCAACTTTCCAAGTTGCTGGCCTTGGAAATGTTGCCGTTTAGGCTGGTGGACACCGAGGCCTTTTGCAGCTTGATGGCGGCGGCTGTCCCTCGTTAAGCAGTCCCCCTGGGATGGCCCAGCTGCTACCTATGCCGAGGATTGCGGGCCCTACTTCCATCTGAATTTCCGCTGCCACCTATAGTAGTGGCTGCAACCCCTCCTTCTCTTCCTCCACCTCCTCCTCCACTTCTTCCCATGCAGAATTGCTATCTTGCAGCACCACTCAGACTTCTGTCAGTAACTGGAAGCAGTGTGGCACAGCAGTCGGTAAACGGCAACAGGCCGTGCTGTAGCTTATTTGCCTGGGTGACAAACCGCACACTGCTGCAGAGATGTGGCATGGCATAAGTGACCAGGCTGAGCTGTGGTTCTCGCCAATCAACCTACAGCCAGGCATGGTTGTATCCGATAACGGCCGCAAACTTGGTAGCGGCTTTGGAGCTGGCCAACCTCCCACACATACCATGCCTGGCCCATGTCTTCAACTTAGTAGTTCAGCGGTTTCTGAAAACCTACCCCAATTTGTCTCAGCTACTGGTGAAGGTGCGTCACCTGTATGTCCATTTCCGCAAGTCACAGACAGCTTCAGCCGGCCTGGCAACCCTGCTGCAGCGCTTGCGGTTGCCGGCTCACTGACTGCTGTGCGACCTGAGCATGAGATGGAATTCCACCTTACACATGTTGAGCAGGCTTTGTGAGCAGCAGAGAGCAGTAGTAGAATACCAGCTGCAACACTGTTGGCGCCTTTCTACTCAGCTTCCGCTTTTCACAAGCGACGAGTGGGCATTGATGTCTGACCTCTGTGAGGTGTTACGCAACTTTGATGAATCTACACAGATGGTGAGCGGCGATAATGCCATTATCAGCGTAACCATCCCACTTCTGTGTCTACTAAAAAGCTTGCTGCAGATGCTCTGCATGTGGAAGAGGTGGAAATGGGGGAAGACCCTACACAGGGTGATAGCCAGAGAACCCTTGATTCGTCTTCTCAGTGCCTATTGGAGGAGGAGGAGGAGACGGTTGCCACCGCTACACAGGGTAGGCATACCACGTTTACACCATCTCTTCGGCGTGGATGGGCTGAAGAGGAGGAAGAGAACGAGGAGGATATTGAGAGTCATGCTCCTGGTGGGGAGAGCGAAGCCTTGTCTGTTGGGACTCTGGCACACATGGCTGACTTCATGCTAGGCTGCCTTTCCCGTGACCCGTGCGTTATAAGCATATTAGGCAACACGAATTACTGATTGTTCACCCTTCTCGACCCCCGCTTCAAAGAGAACTTCCCATCTCTCATTCCTGTTGTGAAGAGGACAAGTAAAATGGTGCAATACCAGCAAGCCCTTGTCGAAAAATTGCTCCACAAATTTCCATCTGACAACGCTGGCGGCAGAGTACGTAGTTCCTTGGCCAACCGAGGAGGGGAGACGAGGGGAACACACAGCAGTTCCAACAAAGGCAAGGCGACACTCTCCAAGGCCTGGGACAGTTTTATGACACCCCGCCAGCACCCTCACCCTGATGAGCGGCCTAGTGTGACAAGGAGAGAAAAGTTTTGGAAGATGGTAAAGGAGTATGTAACTGACTGTGTCAACATCCTCAGTGATCCCTCTGTGCCGTATAATTATTGGGTGTCTAAGCTGGACACGTGACACGAACTGGCGCTCTACGCCTTGGAGGTGCTGGCCCGCCCTGCCGCCAGCGTTTTGTCTGAGCGGGTATTTAGTGCCGCTGGGTGCATCATTACTGATAAGCGCATCCCTTATCAGTTTTTTTCTCCCTGGCTGTGACATTCTCCGATGTGATTGGATTGCGGCACAGCCAGGGAGAAGGAGACGCCCATTGAGAAACCCGGGCGTCTCCTCCTCCCTGTTCCGATGCTCAGTATTAGCATACTGAGCGGGAGAACTACATGGGGCAGCACAGCGGGGCGCAGGAGCGCTATTTTCAAAAACCGGACCGGGTGCCGGCATCAGCCGGGGGTGCCCTGCATTAAAGGTATTT
>ONZH01000036.1:0-21348 GCA_900303285.1 Rhinella marina | reverse complement strand
GAGAAGGAGGAGGAGTAGAGGAAGAGGAATCGGATACATAAGTTATTTAAATCTTTAGCTGCTTTCCCCGGAGGAGATTTGAATTCCGGTGAAATCCAGGCTTTGTTCATTTTAATAAGCGTCAGCCTGTCAGCGCTGTCAGTTGACAGGCGTGTACACTTATCGGTGATGACGCCACCAGCTGCACTAAATACCCGCTCTGACAACACGCTAGCGGCAGGGCAGGCCAGCACCTCCAAGGCATACAGCACCAGTTCAGGCCACGTGTCCTGCTTTGAAACCCAGTAGTTGTATGGAGCAGAGTGATCGGTCCGGACGTTGGTATGGTCAGCTAGGTACTCCCTCACCATCTTTCTGTACAGCTCCCCCCTACTCTGCCTAGACTGGGGACAGGTGACAGTGTCTTGCTGGGGTGACATAAAACTGGCAAAGGCCTTGGAGAGCGTTCCCCTGCCAGTGCTGGACAAGCTGCCTGCTCGCTTCCTCTCCCCCGCTACTTGGCCCACAGAACCACGCCCTCTGCCGCTAGCGGCGTCAGATGGGAAGGATTGTTTCAGCTTGTGCACCAGGGCCTGTTGATATTGATTCACTCTCATACTCCTTTCCTCTACAGGGATGAGAGTGGAAAGGTTCTGCTTGTACCGTGGGTCCAGGAGAGTGAACACCCAGTAATCGGTGTTTGAAAAAATGCTTCTAACGCGACGGTCACGGGATAGGCAGCCTAACATGAAGTCTGCCATGTTCGCCAGAGTCCCAACACGCAAGAATTCCCTCTCCTCACTGGACTAACTCTCCATTTCCTCCTCCTCCTCCAAGTCCTCCTCTTCAGCCCATACACGCTCAAGAGTTAAGAAGGACTGAGCACTGGTACCCTCTTCTGTCTCGCTGACATTTTCCTCCTCTTCCTCATCATCCTCATCCCCCTCCTCCAATACGCGCTGAGAAACAGACCGGAGGGTGCTCTGGCTATCAAGCGACGTATCTTCTTCGCCCGTCTCCTGTGACAAGCGCAAAGCTTCAGACTTCATGCTGAGCAGTGAGTTTTTCAACAGGCAAAGCAGCGGGATGGTGTACTCCACATTGTACACTTGAGGAAGCTGACTGACCTGACTACCAGTTCTGGTGGAAGTTGACATCTGGCAGTCTACAATCGCTCTGCGCTGCTGGTAAACTCTGGATAACATGTTTAAGGTCTAATTCCATCTCGTGGGCAAGTCGCACAACAGTCGGTGAGCTTGCAGTTGTAGGCGCCGCTGCGCTGCCCTGAGAGTGGCAGCATCTGTGGTTGACTTGCGGAAATGCGCACAGATGCGGCGCACCTTGGTGAGCAAATCAGACAAATTGGGGTATGTCTTGAGGAACCGCTGAACTATGTGATTGAACAGGTGGGCCAGGCATGGCACATGTGTCAGTCTGCCGAGTTGCAGAGCCGCCACCAGGTTACACTCGTTGTCACACACAACCATGCCTGGCTTGAGGTTCAGCGGTGCCAGCCACACATTGTTCTGCGCCGTGATGCCCTGTAACAGCTCTTGGGCGGTGTGCCTTTTGTCACCTAAGCTCAGCAGTTTGAGCACCGCCTGCTGGTGCTTACACACGGCACTGCTGCTGCGCCTAGAGCTACCGACTGAAGGCGCTGTGCCCACGGATGGTAATTTGGAGGAGGAGGAGGAGGAGGGGTTGGAGGAAGAGGCATAGTACATCTGAGAAACCGTGACCGCGGTAGGCCCCGCAATCCTCGGTGTGGGCAGTAAATGAGCGGCCCCAGGGTCAGACTCAGTCCCAGCTTCCACCAAGTTAACCCAATGTGCCGTCAGTGAGATATAGTGTCCCTGCCCGGCAGCACTTGTCCACGAGTCCGTGGTTAGGTGGACCTTATAACTAACCACGTTGGTCAGGGCACGGATGATGTTCTCTGACACGTGCTGGTGTAGGGCTGGGAAAGCACATCGGAAAAAATAGTGGCAGCGGGGGACCAATTACGGAGGGACAGCAACCGCCATCAGGTTGCGGAAAGCCTCAGTCTCTACAAGTCTATAGGGCAGCATCTCCAGGCTCAACAATTTGGAGATGTGGACATTTAGGGCTTGTGCATGTGGGTGGCTGGAATTGTATTTGCGCTTGCGCTCAAATGTCTGCTGCAAAGACAGCTGAACGCTGGGCTGGGACACATTGGTGGAGGTTGTGGAGGATCGTGGAGGTGAAGGGGTGGTTGTAGGGCGAGAGGCGCTCATGCCGGGGTCCTGGGTGGGGGGTTGACTCGCCGAGCCAGCATGTGACACAGGGGAAGGGACAGTGGTGTGACCCGCAGGAGGTGAACGGCCTTGGTTCCACTGAGATGGGTGTTTAGCACTCATATGCCTGCGCATGCTGGTAGTGGTTAGGCTGGTAGTGGTGGCTCCCCTGCTGATCCTGGTGTGGCACAGGTTGCACACCACAGTCTGATGGTCATCCTCACTTTCTTTAAAAAACCTCCATACTTGCAAACATCTAGGCCTCGGCACGGGAGCTTGTCTCCGTGAAACAGTTGCTGATCTATCTTCTCTGCCCCTGCTTCTCCCTCTGGCCACCCCACTGCCTCTTCCAACCTGTTCTGGTGCTGCACTTGCCTCCCCCTCAGAAGCACTTTCTTGAGTTGGATTACCAACCCAACTCGGGTCAGTCACCTCATCATCCACCAGCTCTTCCTCCGATTCCTCACTCTGCTCTCCCCTCAGACTTACTGCCCTGACAACAACGTCACTGTCTGACAACAGTGTCTCATCATTATCATCATCATCATCATCCGGCACCTCTTCACGCACTACTTGCACTAAGTCCACACTCTCATCACCCACAGACTGTGAAAGTTCTAAATTTTGGGCATCGGGACAGAGCAACTGCTCAGGTTGCTGTTGAGCAGTGGTTTGTGTCTCTGGGTAGGGTCCTGAAAAGAGTTCCTGTGAGTATGCCTGATTTGAATCTATACTTTCCGGGGGGAGGGGGGGGCAGGCTGGGGGGAAGGAGGTTGAGCTGGAGGAGACAGAGGTCTACTCCCTTGGCTAGCGTGGGTGGATTGCATGGAAGACTGGGTGGTGGATAAATTACTGGACGCATTGTCCGCTATCCACGTCATCGACTGATCGCACTGTTGTGGTTTCAATAGTGGTGTACCACGTGAACCAGTAAGTTGAAAGATGAAGCTAGGGAGCGAAAATCTGCGGCGTTCCACTGCTCCCTCATCAACATGTACTGTGTCAACCTGCCCAGGACCACGGCCTCTGCCCCCTACACTACTTGAACGCCCACATCCACGCCCTCGCCCTATTGTACCGCAAACCACTCAATTTTTCACTGCAATGTATGATATATAACGTATATATATATAACGAGGAAAAACGTATATTTTCTACACTCCGGCTAGTGTGCAGCACACGACAGAATTTTGCACTGCACTGTAGTATATATGACTGAGAGGAAAAACGTAGTCTTTAGACGGCGGCTATTGCATTGCAAACCACTCAATTTTTCACTGCACTGTATAATATATAACTGAGAGGAAAAACGTATATTTTCTACACTCTGGCTAGTGTGCAGCACACAACAGAATTTTTCACTGCACTGTATAATATATAACAGAGGAAAAAGGTATATTTTATACATTCTGGCTATTGTGCAGCACACGACAGAATTTTTCACTGCACTGTATAATATATAACTGAGAGGAAAAACTTATATTTTCTACACTCCGGCTAGTGTGCAGCACACGACACAATTTCGCACTGCACTTGAGTATATATGACTGAGAGTAAAAACGTAGTCTTTAGACGGCGGCTATTGCATTGCAAACCACTCAATTTTTCACTGCACTGTATAATGTATAACTGAGAGGAAAAACTTATATATTTTCAACACTCTGGCTAGTGTGCAGCACACGACAGAAATTTTTCACTACACTGTATAATGTATAACTGAGCGGAAAAATGTATATTTTCTACACTCCGGCTAGTGTGCAGCACACGACACAATTTCGCAATGCACTGTAGTAAATATATCTGAGAGGAAAAAACGTAGTCTTTAGACGGCGGCTATTCACCGCAAACCACTCAATTTTTCACTGCACTGTATAATATATCACAGAGAGGAAAAACGTATATTTTATACACTCTGGCTAGTGTGCAGCACATGACAGAATTTTTAACTGCACTGTATAATGTATATCTGAGAGGAAAAACGTATATTTTGTACACTGCGGCTAGTGTGCCGCACACGACACAATTTCGCACTGCACTGTAGTAAATATATCTGAGAGGAAAAATGTAGTCTTTAGACGGCGGCTATTGCACCGCAAACCACTCAATTTTTCACTGCCCTGTATAATATATAACTGAGAAGAAAAACGTATATTTTATAAATTCCGGCAAGTGTGCAGCACACAACAGAATTTTTCACTTCACTGTATAATATATAACTGAGAGGAAAAACTTATATTTTCTACACTCCGGCTAGTGTGCAGCACACAACACAATTTCGCACTGCACTGTAGTATATATGACAGAGGAAAAACGTAGTCTTTAGATGGCGGCTATTGCACCGCAAACCACTCAATTTTTCACTGCACTGTATAATATGTAACTGAGAGGAAAAACGTATATTTTCTACACTCCGGCTAGTGTGCAGCACACGACAGAATTTTTCACTGCACTGTAGTAAATATATCTGAGAGGAAAAACATAGTGTTTAGACGGCGGCTATTGCACCGCAAACTTCTCAGTTTTTCACTGCACTGTATAATATATAACTGAGAGGAAAAACGTATATTTTATACACTCAGGCTAGTGTGCAGCACACGACAGGATTTTTCACTGCACTGTATAATATATAACTGAGAGGAAAAACTTATATTTTCTACACTCCGGCTAGTGTGCAGCACACAACAGAAATTTTTCACTGCACTGTATAATGTATAACTGAGAGGAAAAACGTATATTTTCTACACTCCGGCTACTGTGCAGCACACGACTCAATTTCGCACTGCACTGTAGTATATATGACTGAGGAAAATTGTAGTCTTTAGACGGCGGCAATTGCACCGCAAACCACCCAATTTTTCACTGCACTGTATAATATATAACTGAGAGGAAAAATGTATATTTTATACACTCCGGCTAGTGTGCAGCACAGAACAGAATTTTTCACTGTACTGTATAATATATAACAGAGGGAAAAATGTATATTTTCTAAACTTCGGCTAGTGTGCAGCACACGACAGAAATTTTTCACTGCCCTGTATAATGTATAACTGAGAGGAAAAACGTATATTTTATACACTCCGGCTAGTATTCAGCACACGACAGAATCATTCACTGCACTGTATAAAATATAACTGATAGGAAAAACTTAGATTTTCTACACTCCGGCTAGTGTGCAGCACAGAACAGAATTTTTCACTGTACTGTATAATATATAACTGAGAGGAAAAACGTATATTTTCTAAACTTCGGCTAGTGTGCAGCACACAACAGAAAATTTTCACTGCCCTGTATAATGTATAACTGAGAGGAAAAACGTATATTTTTTTACACTCCGGCTAGTGTGCAGCACACGACACAATTTCGCACTGCACTGTAGTTTATATGACTGAGAGGAAAAACGTAGTCTTTAGACGGCGGCTATTGCACCGCAAACCACTCAATTTTTCACTGCACTGTATAATATATAACTGAGAGGAAAAACTTATATTTTCTATACTCCGGCTAGTGTGCAGCACACGGCAGAATTTTTCACTGCACTGTATAATATATAACTGAGAGGAAAAACTTATATTTTCTACATAAAAGCATAAAATGAGTGACAGGTTCCTTGGTAGAATAAGAAAGTTGAACTCCACTTGCCACATCCAGAGGCACTCTCTATTTATTATTGTACTTCAATCTAGTCCAGACTGGGGGTGCACTATATTCTCAAAGGATTTATCCTCCCAATATGTTGTTCTACAATGCCCACTGTGAAGTATAGTCAATTAGCAGACTTGTAGCTTTCTCTTTCCAGTATGACTAGGAACCTGAGGCCTTTACCTCTAGTGAAGTTGCCATGAAGTCCAGAAAGCCAGTACATGTGCCAGTATTACCTTCATGGGCAGTTATCCTTCACCAACCAATATGGCTAAACTTTAAATTAAGCTGCTTTCTGTACTCTCTGTATGTCACCTCCTCAGACTCAGGTTCCTGCAGAGCTGCTTACTGCTCAAACAACAAAAGCTAAATGAATTTGTGTGTCCCTGCACAGAGATTGCTATTGAGCATGGGTGGGTACAGTTAGTGATTGTAAGTTTTGCTATGGAGCCTCAAGGTTAATTCCTTTATTTTCATTATCCCTACTGTGTGCCATTACTATTTGCTTTGTTCTTGTGCTTGGACATCACTACATTATTCCTGTTCTGTGACATCATATATACATTATACTTGCATTAGACATCACCATTTGTATATTTAATAGTGTTGATCAAGCACCGTAGTGCTCGGGTGGAACACTAGGCGGTGCTCGAGTGCTCGACTGAGCACCCGAGCATAATGGAAGTCAATGGGAGAACCCGAGCACTAAACCAGGCATCCCCTGCTCTGAAGGGGAGTGTGTCTGGTTCATAGGGAAAGGTGAGAAAATGGTGGAAACACCACTGAAAGGGTTTGGGAAGAGCATGGGGAGGATGTCTGGATGCATCATGGACTCCAAAGTCGCTGCTGGGAACGATGTTGTCCGTGTATTACACCACTTTTACGGAATGACAAGAATACCCCCCAAAACCAAATATAACATTGATTTTAGAGGAAATATTGTTAGGAAACATATATTTACTTGTATATAAAACGCAAGTAGTAGCAGGCCCTCACCCTTAATATTTTACACGGTCAGATCAGCAGCAGGCACTCACCCCTAATGTTTTTGACAGTCAAATCAGCAGCAGGCACTCGCCCATAATGTTTTAGATGATCAAATCAGCAGCAGGCACTCGTCACTAATGTTTTAGATGGTCAGATCAGCAGCAGGCACTCGCCCATAATGTTTTTGAGTGTCAGCAGCAATCAAGTCAACATTTCAGGAGGAGGACTAGAGTGAAGAAGTGGAAGAGGAGGTGGTGGATGATGAAATCACTGGCCCAACCTGGGAAGGTGGCAAGCTGAGGGAGGACAGCAGTACAGAGGGGGAGGGATCCGCAGCACCGCAACAGGCTGGAAGAGGCAGTGAAGAGGCAGTGGGGTGGCAAAAGGGAGAAGGCAGGCCACGCCAAACAAGCCCACAACTGTTCCCCGGAGCCCCCCCTTACGGCAATCTCCCTTGTCAAGGGGTAGGTGTTCCGCAATCTGACGCTTTTTTGAGGAAAGTGCTGACGATAAAAGAATTGTCATTTGCAAACTGTGCTATACCAAAATGAGCAAGGGCATAAACACTAGCAACCTGACCACCACCAGCACGATCCTCATGTCAGCAAAGCACCCTGATAGGTGGGCCAAACGCCTGGGTCCACAATCAGGGGTCTGCGGGTCACACCATTACCTCCTCTTCCCAGTGTTACGTGCTAGCCAATCCCCTGTCCAAGACGCAGGCCCAGATGCCTCCCGCCCTGCACCTGGACCTTCGCAAGTACCATCAGCGAGCGCATCCACTTCTGTGTCCCAGCGCAGCGTACAGATGTCCATACCCCAGGCCTTTGAACGAAAGCGCAAATACCCAGCCACCCACCCACAGGCCATAGCAAGAAATGCACACCTTTACAAATTTCTGGTGCTGGAAATGTTGCCATTTAGGCTTGTGGACACTGAGGCTTTTCGCAGTCGGATGGCGGCGACTGTCCCCCATTACTCAGTACCTAGCTGCCACTATTTTTGCCAGTGTGCCGCCACCGCCTTACACCAGCATGTGTCCCGTAACATAACCCGTGCCCTAACCAACGCAGTTACTGGGAAGGTCCACTTAACAACTGACACATGGACAAGTGCTTTTGGCCAAGGACGCTACATTTCCCTGACGGCACACTGGGTGAACGTTGTGGAGGCTGAGAGCAAGCATACACTGGGATGGCACAGGTGCTACCGACACCAAGGATTGTGTGCCCTACTTCCATCAGGATTTCCGCCACCACCTACATTAGCGGCTGCAACCCCTCCTTCTCCTCCTCCACTTCCACCTAGGAATTCTCATCTTGCAGCACCAGTCAGACTTCAGTCAGTAGCTGGAAGCAGTGTAGCACTGCAGTGGGGAAGCAGCAACAGGCTGTGCTAAAAAACTTATTTGTTTAGGTGACAAACAGCACACCGCTGCAGAGCTGTGGCAGGGCATAAGGGACCAGGCTGAGCTGTGGCTCTTGCCACTCAACCTACAACCAGGCATGGTTATGTCTGATAATGGCCGCAACTTGGTGGTGGCTTTGGAGTTTGGCAAGCTCACACACATACTGTCACGCTCAAGTGTGGGGGGAAAACCACACAGAGAGTAGGAGGGAAAGGAGATTAGGCCTGGAAACTAAGGAAGGAAGATGGACACCTCCTAAAGGAAACCCTGACTCTAATTCTGACTGAGTACCAGTATGAACAGGCCTCAAAGGTAGGCAAGTTCATACACGGGAACTCTAATCCTGACTGACCCTATAGAACCCTGGAACTAATGACAGGAATGAGTCTACCTGTTCCTCCAACAGGAAGGACGAACAGAAGTCTCCCTCAGGCCAAACAACTGCTTCAACTTATTCAGTGGTTTTCTACCCCAAAGTGAGCTGGTCAAACAGTGCTTACAGCAGACCTGCGGTCACACTGTTTTTCTTCCAGGCATTTTCCGAGTCAGCCCAGTAGTGGAGACTACCTCCAGTCACTTCGGTCGACGTCTTTTCCAGTCAGCTTCCGCTCTACACAAGCGACGAGTGGGCATTGATGTCTAACCTCTGTGATGTTTAAGCAACTTTGATGAATCTACACACATGGTGAGCGGCGATAATGCTATTATCAGCGTAACCATCCCACTTCTGTGTCTACTAAAACGCTCACTGCTCACAATAAAGGCAGATGCTCTGCATGTGGAAGAAGTGGAAATTGGGGAAGACACTACACAGGGTTCATCTTATCAGCGCGAATTGGAGGAGGAGTAGCAGGAGACGGTTGCCCCCTTAGCAGGTTTACTCCATATCTTCGGCGTGGATGGGCCAAAGAGGAGAAAGAGGACGAGGAGATTGAGAGTCATCCTCCTGGTGAGGAGAGCGAAGCCTTGTCTGTTGGGACTCTGGCACACATGGCTAACTTCATGCTATGCTGCCTTTTCCGTGACCCTCGCATTATACGCATTTTAGCTAACACCAATTACTGGTTGTTCACCCTTCTCAACCCCCGCTACAAAGATAACTTATCATCTCTTATTCCTCTGGTGGAGAGGACTAGCAAAATGGTGCAATACCAGAAGACCCTTGTAGAAAAATTGCTCCAAAAATTTCCATCTGACAACGCTGGTGGCAGAGTACGTAGTTCCTTGGGTACCCGAGGAGGAAAGACGAGGGGAACACACAGCAGTTCGAACAGAGGCAGGGCGACACTCTCCAAGGCCTGGAACAGTTTCATGACACCCCGCCAGCACCCTCACCCTGATGAGCGGCCTAGTGTCACAAGGAAGGAAAAGTTTTGGAAGATGGTAAAGTAGTACCTAGTTGACCGTGTCAACGTCCTCAGTGATCCCTCTGTTCTTATAATTATTGGGTGTCTAAACTGGACACGTGGCATGAACTGGCGCTCTATGCCTTGGAGGTGCTGGCCTTCCCTATGGCCATCGCTTTGTCGGAGCGGGTATTTAGTGCCGCTGGGAGCACAATAAGTGATAAGCGCATCCGCCTGTCAACTGAAAATGCTGACAGGTTGACGCTTATCAAAATGAACAAGGCCTGGATCGCCCCTGATTTTGCTACCCCACCAGAAGAAAGCGGCTGAACATAAAGGAACTTTAAATGTGGCTTTTAGGGTATATTGAATATACTGTATTTCCATGCACCCCTTCCTCTTCTCGTCCTCTTCCTCCTCTTCCTCCATCATATCAAACTGCTTATTAGGCTGCCCTCGCCTTTAAATATTTAAGAGGTTCACCAGAAGGCCCTCACCCCTAATTTTTTAACCTAAAAAATTAATCTCACTCTGGTCCTTTTCATGACATGTTGACCTAACGAATCAATTTAACCTTAAAGAGTGTTAAAAAAAAAAAATCATACTTATCTCCTCCATTTGCTCATGACGGTCGCCGTCATCTTGATTGAAGATCTCGGCCAACATCCCGTGCGTGTTGATGTATGACTGTGGCCGGCCCATCTCGACCAAATGGAGGGGGTATGATTTAATTTTTTTCTGTTTAATTTTTACACTGTTTTTACTCTCAGATGCCACAACCATGTTTGAACACGGCAGCTGAGGGGTAGAATGATGGGGAGCAGTGCAATTGCAGCTCCTTGTGATTGCACCCACTACTTACAAAAAATGTGCTTTTTTTTCTAAAATTCGGCAAAGCAGCCAAATCGAATTTTTCTAAAATTTGCTCATCTCTAATAATGTTACAACAATACAATTTTGAACCTAGTTAACATAGTAAAATGCATAACTTTTATCAGACTTGGTTATGGAGGGGGGGGACAGTAGTACAACTATCTTTAGCAGTGGCCTCTGGGTCACTACATGAACAGGATGGAAATACCTTTTTAAGTATGAATGAATTATTGTGTAACACAGTACTATAGCATTTTTTTGCCATCTACATTTGAAGACAGAAAACTGTTACAATGTCCTCTTTTAGGAGTGAACAAAACTTTTAGTTCCATCATCATTAAAAACTTACCAATGGCCAAACAATGTGGTCACCTCAATAAGCCTTCATTCAATGCACACAGAGAATCAACATACATATTAAAATGATATGTTTATAACACCCCTTCACCTTCTCCGCTCAAAAATGTTCCGCTTTCATGAGTTATTAAAGTTAACAATACATTAAAATTAAAAGCACGTAGGCAAGATGTCTGAAATTTGAATGAGCTGAAATAAGAAAGAACAGTAGGGAGCTAGACAGGCAGCAAAGGTTATCATAGAAAGCCATTTATTTCACAGTTCTTTTGTTCTGTTTGAACTGCTCAGTATGAATGGAAATAGACTGAGCATTTGAATTAAGGTCTAACATTATTTACTATGGCTGAGAATGTGTTTTGTTAATTAAAAAAGTTTGGCTTCACATGGGTTTGAATCAGTTCATACTGTGAGGATGACCTACACGTATCCTTTGGAATCTCCCAGTTAGGACAGGAAATTAAAATACTGTATCATTTTGGATGTTCTTCATCCATTGTCAACGCAATTCCAGGGGAGCTTTAGCCGTGACAAAACATTTAAGATTAAAACAACATGTCTTAATTCACTAAAATGTTAGAAAATTCTAGAAAAAAACTTGAATCCAAGTTATGATAATGATACCATATTGGAAACCTCTTGAATCATCAGGATCACATAAAAAGAAAATGTAAAATGTGTCAAGTAGCAGTGCGATTATGAAAGTTATCTGATCGCTTTTAAAAAATGGGGTCATCAAACATGAAAGCCATATGTATGAAGATGACCGTTATGTCCTCATATTTTACCAAAAGTTTTACATCGCTTTTCTTCTTATCAAGTTGGTGGTGAACAGAGATGAGTGAATTTACTGAAATTTGATTTGAGTCAGATTCTAAGTAATTGGACCTTAAATTCTACCTAAATCAAATGTGCTCATATTGCCCGAAAAGGCGATGGGTAAACACATAGTAGCCAGTGGTAGCAAACAACCTGTTCAAAAACACATGGGAGAGAGCTCCAACAGAAAGAACATGACCCCTGAGAAATGATATGTCCTTGAGAAGAATCTTGCAGAGCAATTAGGAAAATTAGATCTGGAGACCTCTGGATCATGTGAGGTACAAGGCTGGTTCTAGCTGTGTTAGGCCACTTTCACATTACCGGCAGCACGGATCCGGCGGGTGAAGGGTGCCACCGGATCCGTGATGCCGCAGGTACAAGTAAGGAGCCGGAGCAGCGCTCTGGTCCCACACATGTCACATACACACACACACACACATAGACATACACACAGACATACACAGACATACTTACATGCTCCCAGCAGCTCCGCACAGCACAGGAGGAGGAGGACGGCGCGCACATAGGAAGATTCCCCACGGCGCCCTCTGCTGGAGGGATAATCTTCCTATGCGCGCGCAGTCCTCCTCCTCTTGTGACGTGCGGAGCTGCTGGGAGCATGTAAGTATGTCTGTGTATGTGTATGTTTGTGTGTAAGTCTGTGTGTATGTCAGTGTGTATGTGCCTATCATGTGTGGTGTGCTGTGGACGGATTGAAAGTCAATGGAGGACAGATACGTTTACTGACTGGGGGTCATTGGGGGTCATTCCGGATCCGTCTTGGTGCGGATAAACAGTATGGAGAGCAAACCGCAGCATGTTGCGATTTGCTCTCCAGTCTGAAGACTGAACGGAATGCTTTCAGGAGCATTCCGTTGTCTTCAGTTCAGTTTTGTCCCCATTGACAATGAATGGGGACAAAACTGAAGCGTTTTATTCCGGTATTGAGCCCCTATGACGGAACTCAATACCGGAATTCCAAAATGCAAGTGTGAAAGTAGCCTTAGAAAGGTATTATCATGTACTATATGATATCAATGATGGCTAAACTTTCAAAAAAAAACATTTGATGTCATGGAGACATATTAAGAGTTTAGATTGGTCTAGGTCTGAGCAGGCATGGCATTCAGCTAGTTCCCTCCAGTTCTCCAGATCCGGTTGTTAAAATTACAACTGGATTGAAGAGCCGTGTTACCGGCTGAGTCCCGATCCAGTGCTCTGGCGGCAACAGGGCAGCTGGAAATGTTCAATTCCATTGTTTTGCGCGCCGCTGATAGTTTAGCTCCTTAGGTGGGTGGTATGTGTGTGTTGTGTATATATGGTGTACTTATGTATGTGTACCATGTATATGGTGTTTTTATGTCTATGTGTGTTGCATATATATGGTGTATATATATGTAAACATGTGTGTGAAGTCGAATGTCCACAGTTGAGTAGGGAACCTGGATCTGAGTGCTGAGAACCCCATCAATAACTAGAATGAGGGGAGAGTGCATGCATAACACACTCTCTTTCCTCACTTCAGGAGATTGAATCAAGATGTGCCTTTAGTCTTCTAAGGAGCTCATCTTATGTAGAGATATTCTAGAGATCACCGGAGGTCTCAGACCTCAGACCCACACAGATCTAAACTTTTAATATGTCTCTATGACAAAGTTTCTTGAAAACTTAGTGACCCTTTAAATCCTTTCTTAGAGGTTTTCATTGTTGGAAACTATGTAAGCACAGAGCCATTAAAATCATTGGCATCTTGCTTGGAGTGTTGTGTAAGAGAATTCCATCCATTTCAATCCTTGACCAGTGCCAAAAGGTTTAGAACGCTATAAAGCCGCATAGACTCTTTGTTTGGGAAACCAGTGGCAGTCCATGACTACAGCAGACCTATGACATGTCAGAAGGTCATTTTCTGTTGGATTTCCTCTTTAAAAAGTTAATCACCATATATTTTTTGCTCATTCACCATATTTTCATTTCATATGATCTAAGTATGTAGTCTTTGTAAAAGTTTAATGTAACATTGAATACAATGTGTGTGCTAAACAATGAAATAGTTATGCTTAAATCCAGATTTATCTCAGATTATCTGCGGTCGATCCTCCTGTACTGTCTTCATTGTACAAACAGAACTGTATTGTGCTATTTCTTTTCTTATGCACCACATGCAGCGTAAACCTGATGGTAATACTTGGAGGAATCTGGAATGCTTGTGTTAATTTCTCTTTTGAACTGCTCTGCTGGATTCAAAAGTTCATATCCCAAGGGGTCAATATTTCAATTATTCAAGTTATTTCTGGTGTGTAAAACATACACCTGGATACACACAAATCCTACTACGAAAAGTACATTTAGCATAAAAAAGTCATTCATTTTCTGGAATGTGTTTGGGACTTTTTTCACATTATTGCTCCTAAATATATGCATAAGTGACAGTTATATGGCGCCCTCGTCACTTTCCTGAAAAGGGGGATTGTCAAGCAGGGATGTGGCTAGTGGGCCTGAAGAATTTATCTTCTTTTACTCTAGTTTTCAGCACTAAAATAAACTGAAATCTACGACAGCTTAAGGCCCTTTTAGACGAGCCGATTCTTCTCCCTGCCCGAGCGCCGATCAGCGATATCGGCGCTCGGGCAGGGAGCCTTTACACGGCCCGACGAATCGAGCGCCCGGCCGCACGAGTGATCGCTGTATCGCTCGTGCGGCCCGGAAGCTCCATACTGTCAGGCGCACATCGCCTGTTTACACAGGGCGATGTGCGCCCGACAGATTGGATCTTTTGGTTTCTACAAAAGATCCAATCAGCCGACGAATGAGCGTTTTGCTCGTTCGTTGGCTGATTAGGGCCACTTTTACACGGGCCGATTATCGGCACTAGCGTTCCTAGGAACGATTTTTCGGCCGATAATCGGCCCGTGTAAAAGGACCTTTAGAGCTGCTGTAGATTTGAGGCGGGGTACACAAATTGCCAGAGGAGATGCCTAATTTATTACAAGGTATGCATGGTATATGAGAAGCCCTTGAGAAAGCCATGTAATCAAAACTGGTCAGGCAGGTGAAAATTGCGTTTTTTGTATTTTATGAAAGGCCTATATAAGATTTTATATTTTTTCTTTCAGCTTTCTGTATCCTGGTCTACCAATCTAGGTGAATACACAAGTAGAGAAAAATACGAGAAGGCTGATTCGTGGAACCACAAAGAGAAGATTGACCTTCAGTGGCTGGACAGCAGTTACATTGGTAGAAAACCTTACTGGGCTACAGTTGAAGGAAGACAGAAAGAACTAACAACAATTTAGTGAGAAATAACTCCACTGACTAAGGTGGTGTTTTGAGTATCAATGTGAATAAGCTCCGAGTCTTGCTGCTAATTAGGCACATCCTCCGGCAGTACAGGGATATCATAGACTCATGTAAAACCTTGGTCTATAATACATTTCTCCCTAAAAGTATGAACATATTGGTGGAGCAAAATCCAAAAAAGAGACTTTAAATGAGACTTTAAATGAAAGAAGACCTATCATCACTCCTGAAATATTTGAGTAAAAATACTTACATTACCAAATATATAGTTCACAAGGAAAGGTGTAGAGGAAAAATATACATCAACCTCTTAATTGTATGTACACTAATGTCAGAAGCCTAACTAATAAAACTGGTGAACTGGAATTAGTGATTTATGAGGAGGACTATGACATTGTGGCAGGGGCGTACATAGAAATCATGAGGCCCCATAGCCCCCCCCCACACACACACACACAAACAAAACAAAAAAAGTAGAATTATTACACTATCCTAAGGGCTCATGCACACGAACGTCTTTTTGTCCGCATCCAATCGACATTTTTTGCAGGTTGAATGCAGAATGCAGACAGTGTCTGTGTCTGGCTATGGCCATGTGCATGAGCCCTTATAAGAGCATTATAGGTACATTTATGTGCATTGTGTTTATGTTAACATGAAGCATCTAACGGTTAAGATGGCAGAACTGGTGCTAACTCCAGTCCTGCTAGATTCAGCCATGTATAGATGACACCAACAGCTGATTGCACAGGCTCAACTTTTGAGCCTGTGCCATTATTGCACTACACACCTAGGTCTTACAATACATAATGTTTGTGTGTGTATATATATATATATATATATATATATATATATATATATATATATATATTATCATAGACAAATTCTAAAGGGGGGTTCAGTACCTCTTACCTCCCATTACCTTCTTAGAAATAGGCTATTAGTAATTAGGCAATGAAGGGTAGGGACTGATACCCCCCCCCCTTTAGAATTTGAAGCATATAAGCATATAAGAATATATATATATATATATATATATATATATATATATATATACATATATACACTCACCAGCCACTTTATTAGGTACACCTGTCCAACTGCTCGTTAACACTTAATTTCTAATCAGCCAATCACATGGCGGCAACTCAGTGCATTTAGGCATGTAGACATGGTCAAGACAATCTCCTGCAGTTCAAACTGAGCATCAGTATGGGGAAGAAAGGTGATTTGAGTGCCTTTGAACGTGGCATGGTTGTTGGTGCCAGAAGGGCTGGTCTGAGTATTTCAGAAACTGCTGATCTACTGGGATTTTCACGCACAACCATCTCTAGGGTTTACAGAGAATGGTCCGAAAAAGAAAAAACATCCAGTGAGCGGCAGTTCTGTGGGCGGAAATGCCTTGTTGATGCCAGAGGTCAGAGGAGAATGGGCAGACTGGTTCGAGCTGATAGAAAGGCAACAGTGACTCAAATTGCCACCCGTTACAACCAAGGTAGGCAGAAGAGCATCTCTGAACGCACAGTACGTCGAACTTTGAGGCAGATGGGCTACAGCAGCAGAAGACCACACCGGGTGCCACTCCTTTCAGCTAAGAACAGGAAACTGAGGCTACAATTTGCACAAGCTCATCGAAATTGGACAGTAGAAGATTGGAAAAAACGCTGCCTGGTCTGAGGAGTCTCGATTTCTGCTGCGACATTCGGATGGTAGGGTCAGAATTTGGCGTCAACAACATGAAAGCATGGATCCATCCTGCCTTGTATCAACGGTTCAAGCTGGTGGTGGTGGTGTCATGGTGTGGGGAATATTTTCTTGGCACTCTTTGGGCCCCTTGGTACCAATTGAGCATCGTTGCAACGCCACAGCCTACCTGAGTATTGTTGCTGACCATGTCCATCCCTTTATGACCACAATGTACCCAACATCTGATGGCTACTTTCAGCAGGATAATGCGCCATGTCATAAAGCTGGAATCATCTCAGACTGGTTTCTTGAACATGACAATGAGTTCACTGTACTCAAATGGCCTCCACAGTCACCAGATCTCAATCCAATAGAGCATCTTTGGGATGTGGTGGAACGGGAGATTCGCATCATGGATGTGCAGCCGACAAATCTGCGGCAACTGTGTGATGCCATCATGTCAATATGGATCAAAATCTCTGAGGAATGCTTCCAGCACCTTGTTGAATCTATGCCACGAAGAATTGAGGCAGTTCTGAAGGCAAAAGGGGGTCCAACCCGTTACTAGCATGGTGTACCTAATAAAGTGGCCGGTGAGTGTATATATATATACACTAATGATAGAGTGTAAACTCACAACACAGTCACACATAGCCTAAGTAGCTGAATAATATTACCGTAGTTTTACTGATTAAAAAGCACTACACAAAGACCAATATAACCACCATACAGTGACTATAAAGTGTAGATACTAGTCCTACACAGGAGCTTAGAAGAACAAGTGCTATCTGGGGACTCAGTATTGATGGCCTATCTTTAGGATAGGTCATCAATATCAGATCGTCTGGCATCCAACTTCCAGGACCCCTGCCAATCAACTATATCAGTCACAAGGCCTAGTTGCAGTTCAGTCCCATTCAAGTGAAAGGAGATGAGCTGCAATACCACGCACAGCTGTTGTCTAGTGTTACGGTGCTCTACTTGGTAAGCTATAAAGAGACCGCAGTGCACACCGGAGCTCTGGTGATCACAGCGGCCTCTTCAAACAGCTGATCAGTGGGGGTGTCAGGAGATGGATCCCCACTCATCTGATATTAATGACCTATGCTGAGGATAGACCATCCATATCAAATTCCCAGGTAAGCGTTTTTAAGTGAAAAAACAAGAAGCAGGTTGGACAGACAAACATATCCAGTGTAACTGTACTTTACAAACATTTTCTACATGTCATAGTGACTTGCCAATTTAGATTGGTGGAAATGGGGGGGAATGAGACCCCACTTAAACAAGGAGGCAGAAATACTTGTACTGTCCCTCCTTACTAACAAAAGACTGGATCACAGACTTTCTATAAGGGTCCATTCACACAGTCCACAAATTGCGGATCCACAAAACACGGACGCCGGCCATGTGCATTCCGCATTTTGCAGACCGCACATGGCCGGCCCTATAATAGAAATGCCTTTTCTTGCCCGTGTCTGCGGACAAGGATAAGACGTTCTATTTTTTTTCATTGAAAATAAATGGGTCCTCACTAGAGATGAGCGAGCATACTCGTCCGAGCTTGGTGCTCATTCGAGTATTAGGGTACTTGTAAGTGCTCGCTGCTCGGACGAGTATCTCGCCATGCTCGAGGAAATGGCAACTTCCGCATCGTGCTTTTTTGGCGCCTAAAAACACAGCCAAACACAAGCCAGGAGACTCTGCGTACCACCCAGCATCACGTGGGGCCCTTACATGTCGATAGCAGGGGTTGGCTGGCCTGATCAGGTGACCCTGGAATATACTACCGACTGGCCGCGGTGCTCGGCTCAGATGCCGTCTGGATGTCGTTAGGGATAGAGCTGCTGCCTTTCAGGGACAGTGTTAGGGCCTGCATTTAGTTGTCTGTTAGGCAGGGATCACCCACAAAGAACCCAACAGCCCTTCTAAGGGCTAGAAGACATTTTATTTATTTTTTTTGTCACTTGGCTGGCTGGCACTAGTAGTGCAGCTATCGCCATATCTAACCCTGTTTTTTTTTTATTGTTCTATTTGTGATACAAATCCATTGCACACAGCACTGTGGAACCATTCTGTGTGTCACAGTTCAGCACTGACTCACTCCAATCCATATATACTGTCCAGGTAACACTTTCTGTACGTCACAGAATACAACCAAGTCATTTGCTACCAATATCATTTACAGCTTGATCCAGAAAACTCTCTGTGCGACATTTGTCTGGGTCGCAGACTAAATAGTCACCGTTAACAGGGTGTCAGTCAGTTCTACCATAGTTCCTGCACGTCACGTTCCCAAAAAAACAAAATATAAAAAAAAAAATTATTTTTTCAGTTGTTTTAGCTCAGTGATACAAATCCATTTTACTTAGCTGCGTGTAACCTTTCTGTGTGTCACAGTAAAGCACATTCGCTCCGATCCGTATATACTGTCCAGGTGACACTTTCTGTACGTCACACAATACAACCAAGTCATTTGCTACCTAGAGATGAGCGAGTAGTGTTCGATCGAGCTGGTATTCGATCGAATACTACGCTATTCGGCGTACTCGATTTCGTTCGAGTATAACGGCGATGGCGCACTTAGAATTCATTTCCCCTCCCACCTTCCCTGGCGCTCTTTTTCCACCAATCACCATGCAGGGGGGGTATGACAGGCATGCTGAGCACGCTGGCAGCGCGAAAACGGCGTCTACATGGATTGGCTGGAAAAACCATGTGACCTTGAATATTAAAAACTCAGCTCTTCCTGCTCGTACGCATATGCTGCGTGAACTTAGTCAGGGACAGAGGCTGGAGAAGGGAGAGACAGGTTTTAGCTGTTGGACAGGCAGGAGCGTGATTAAAAGCCCTTATCAGGGCTACTATAGTGCAGTACAGTGATAGCTTTACTACAATATAGACTTTACAGAGAACGGCTGCTGTATTCAGGGATAGCTGCTGGAGTAGGGACAGAGAGAGGCATTAGTGGTGTATTAGGTGCTCTGCTACATACCAAACTATATTTGGCACTACTGCTGTGTACCTTGAACTATAAAATATATAGGCCTTATAATTGGCAACTGTACTGTGCGTTCTCTTGCAAACTAATTTAAATACCTGGTGTTAATACCCACCGTCTGAACAGTTAGTACACGGCTGTGTACCTTGAACTATAAAATATATAGGCCTTATAATTGGCAACTGTACTGTGCGTTCTCAGTGGAAAGCAGCCAAAAGTGAAGTGCCATCTGTATGAAGTGCCATTTCCTCCTCCACCTCCTCCTCCTCCTCCTTAACCGCCGTAGAATTGCTCCGTAAATAAGAAAAATTTATATATTTATGGCTCACCTCTTGGGCCTCCACAAAATTTTTAAGAGGTCTCACCTCTTGGGCCTCCACAAAATGTTTAAGAGGTCTCACCTCTTGGGCCTCCACATAATTTTTAACAGGTCTCAATTCTTTAGCCTCCACATAATTTGTAAGAGGTCTCACCTCTTGGGCCTACACATAATTTTTAAGAGGTCTCACCTTTTGGGCCTCCACAAAATGTTTAAGAGGTCTCACCTCTTGGGCCTCCACAAAATGTTTAAGAGGTCTCACCTCTTGGGCCTCCACATAATTTTTAAGAGGTCTCACCTCTTGGGCCTCCACATAATTTTTTAAGAGGTCTCACCTCTTGGGCCTCCACACATTTTTAAGACGTGCTCACCTCTTTGGCCTCCACATAATTTGTAAAGAGGTTCACCTCTTGGGCCTCCACATAATTTTTAAGAGGTCTCACCTCTTGGCCTCCACAAAATTTTTAACAGGTCTCACCTCTTGGACCTCCACAAAATTTTAACAGGTCTCACCCTCTTGGACCTCCACAAAATTTTTAACAGGTCTCACCTCTTGGGCCTCCACAATTTTTCAGGTCCTTGGCCTCCACAAAATTTTTAAAGGTCTCACCTCTTGGGCCTCCACAAAATTTTTAACAGGTCTCACCTCTTGGGCCTCCACAAAATTTTTAACAGGTCTCACCTCTTGGTCCTCCACAAAAATTTTTAACAGGTCTCACCTCTTGGGTCCTCCACAAAATTTTTAACAGGTCTCAACCTCTTGGGCCTCCACAAAATTTTTATCAAGGTCTCACCTCTTGGGCCTCCCCAAAATTTTTAAACAGGTGTCACCTCTTGGGCCTCCACAAATTTTTAACAGGTCTCACCTCTTGGGCCTCCACAAAATTTTTACAGGCTCACCTCTGGGCCTCCACAAAATTTTTAAAACAGGTCTCACCTCTTGGGCCTCCACAAAATTTTTAACAGGTGTCACCTCTTGGGCCTCCACAAAATTTTTAACAGGTCTCACTCTTGGGCCTCCACATAATTTTATCACCTCTTGGGTCCACCTCTTGGGCCTCCACAAATTTTAACAGGTCTCACCTCTTTGCCTCCACACAATTTAACAGGCTCAATTCTTTAGCCTCCACAAAATTTTTAACAGGTTACCTCTTGGGCCTCGACAAAATTTTTACAGGTCTCACCTCTTGGGCCTCCACATAATTTTATCAAGTCTCACCTCTTGGGCCCCACAAAATTTTTAACAGGTCACCTCTAGCTCCACACAATTTTTAAGAGGTCCACCTCTTGCCTCCACATAATTTTTAAGAGGTCTCACCTCTTGGGCCTCCACATAATTTTAAGAGGTCTCACTCTGGGCCTCCAACAATTTTTAAGAGGTC
>ONZH01000035.1:0-36145 GCA_900303285.1 Rhinella marina | reverse complement strand
TTTTTTTTTTACGGAGCAATTCTAAGGCGGTAAAGGAGGAGGAGGTGGAGGAGGAAATGGCACTTCATACAGATGGCACTTCACTTTTGGCTGCTTTCCACTGTTGGAGAAGCAAAGTCCGGGTCAATCCACTTGCTGTTCATTTTGATTAGCGTCAGCCTGTCGGCACTGTCGGTTGACAGGTGGCTGCGCTTATCGGTTATAATGCCCCCGGCTGCGCTGAACACCCTTTCTGATAGCACGCTGGCGGCAGGGCAGGCAAGCACCTCCAAGGCGTACAGGGACAGTTCCAGCCACGTGTCCAACTTGGAGACCCAGTAAGTGTAGGACGCCGAGGGATCGGGGAGGACAGGGGTACGGTCTGCCAGGTACTCCCGCAACATCCGCCGATACTTGTCCCTCCTGCTGATAGCGGGCCCCGCAGTGATGGAAGTTGCACGAAGGGGGTGCCATGAATGTGTCCCACACCTTGGAGAGTGTTCCCCTGGTGGCTGTGGGCCTGATCGATGTGTGGGACTCTGGGAGACCCTCTCCTCTCTGCCGCCAGCGATGGTGGGTGGGAAAATCTCCATCATGTTCTGCACGAGTTCCCTCTGGTATTCCAGCAATCGATTCCTCCTCTCCTCTACCGGAATAAAAGAGGAGACGTCATCTTTATACCGGGGGTCCAGGAGTGCGAAGACCCAGTACAGTTTGTTCTCCACTATCCGGACAACACGTGTGTCCCGGGAAAAGCAGCCCAGCATGAAGTCAGCCATGTGTGCCAGACTCTGAATAGGCATGACGTCACTGCCCCCACCAGAAGGATCACTTGCCATTTCCTCCTCTTCCTCTTCCGCCTCCTCTCCGCCCCATCCGCGCTGAACCAATGGGACGCACACAGCCTGACTGCTACCCTCGCCGCCAGCATCCTCCTCCTCTTCCACAGCCACCTCCACGTCGTCCTCCTCCTCCTCATCCTCCTCCTCCTGCAACTGCCACCGTGAAGCAGACAAAAGTGTGATCTGACTGTGTAGCTCCGTTGCGTCTCCTCCTACCCCCGTCTCCTCTGCGTGCAATGCGTTCTCCCTTATTTCGATGAGCGATTCTTTAAGGACGCATAGGAGCGGGATGGTTACGCTCACTATAGCGTCCTCGCTGCTGACCTTCTTGGTGGACTCCTCAAAGATACGCAGTACATCGCATACGTCTGCCATCCATGGCCACTCGTGGTTGGCAAACTGAGGGAGCTGAGTTGGAGGCACACGTGGATTCATAATCTGGTACTCCATCAATGCTCTCTGCTGCTCACACACCCTGGCCAACATGGAATAGGTGGAATTCCAGCGAGTGGGCAGGTCGCACAACAGCCGATGTTCAGGCAAATGGAGGCGTTGCTGGAGTTTTTTTAAGCTAGCAGCAGCTACAGTTGACTTCCGAAAGTGAGCGCACAAGCGCCGCACTTTCACCAGTAGCTCTGCCAGGTTGGGGTAAGTCTTTAGAAATTTTTGGACTACCAGATTACCACCACCAGGTTACGGCCGTTATCGCACACGACCATGCCTGGTCCTAGCTGCAGCGGCGACAGCCACATCTCCGTCTGCTGCAATATGGCGTCCCTCACCTCTGGGGCACTGTGCTTCCTGTCGCCCAAGCTGATGAGCTTAAGCACCGCCTGCTGACGTCTCCCCGCGCCAGTGCTGCAACGCTTCCAGCTAGCGGCTGAGGGCGATGTTAAGGCAGAGGAGGAGGAGGAGGAGGGGGGTTTATCAGAACCCATGCTGGCAATCTTGGGCGGGGGTGGTAGGTAGGCCGTCTCTGTTTGCGACCCCGTCCCCGCTTCCACTACATTCACCCAGTGTGCCGTCAAAGAGATGTATCGTCCCTGGCCGCAAGCGCTTGTCCACGAGTCGGTGGTCAAGTGGACCTTTGCGCTGACTGCGTACCTCAGGGCCCGCCTGATGTTACGCAACACGTGCTGGTGCAGGGCGGGGACGGCACTCCGGGAAAAGTAGTGGCGGCTGGGGACGGAATAGCGAGGTGCGGCAGCCGCCATCAGGTCGCGGAAGGCCTGCGTCTCCACAAGCCTAAACGGCAACATTTCCAGGGCTAGCAGTTTGGAGATGTGGCAGTTTAAGGCTTGGGCTTGGGGGTGACTCGAGGCGTACTTCCGCCTGCGGTCGAACGCCTGCGAGATGGACAGTTGATGGGACGACGAGTGTGAAGGTGCAGGCGAAGAGGCGGGGGAAGGGGAGGCTGAAGGAGAAGGCCCCAAAGTAGCCGAGGCAGATGTGGAGGTGTCCTGGCTGGAGGTCTGGACCGCAGTGGCAGCACACAATAAAGGGGAAGAGGCAGTGGCAGGAAGACCTTGCGTAGGTTGTATTGCGTTTGCTCTCTCCCACTCAGCCCAGTGCTTGACTTCCAAGTGACGCCGCATGCCTGAGGTGGTCATATTGCTCTTCTCAGAGCCCCTACTCAGTTTTGAGTGGCAGAGTGTGCAAACCGCGCTCAGTTTGTCATCCGCACAAACATTAAAAAATCTCCACACCACAGAAGTACGAGGCCTCAATGGGGGAGCTTTGCGCGACTGCCCGCTGCCGGGAACAGCTTCGGCCCTGCTGGCTGTGGCCTCACTTCTCTGTCTGGACTGTCCTCTGCCTATGGACATCCCTCTGCCTGTGGACATCCCTCTGCCTGTGGACATCCCTCTGCCTCTTGACATCCCTCTGCCTCTGGACATCCCTCTGCCTCTTGCTGCCTTTTTCGGTGCTGCGCAAACCACCACCTCTCCACTGCTTTCCCCGCTGGACATCACCCCTGGCCAAGTGGGGTCGGTCATTTCGTCATCCACCCTCCGCATTTAATTTTTTTTTTGGTTACAATATTTTGCCTTCACAGCCGTGTACTAACAGTTCAGACGGTGTGTATTAACACCACGTATATACAATTATTTTACAAGAGAACGCAAAGTACAGGTGCCAATGAAAAGGCTTTTTTTTTTTTAATATTTCTAGGTACACAGCCGTGTACTAACAGATCAGACGGTGTGTATGAACACTACGTATATAAAATTATTTTGCAAGAGAACGCACAGTACAGGTGCCAATGAAAAGTCCTATTTTTTTTATATTTCTAGGTACACAGCCGTGTACTAACAGTTCAGACGGTGGGTATTAACACCACGTATATACAATTATTTTGCAAGAGAACGCAAAGTACAGGTGCCAATGAAAAGGCTTTTTTTATATATATTTCTAGGTACACAGCCGTGTACTAACAGATCAGACGGTGTGTATGAACACTACGTATATAAAATTATTTTGCAAGAGAACGCACAGTACAGGTGCCAATGAAAAGTCCTATTTTTTTATATTTCTAGGTACACAGCCGTGTACTAACAGTTCAGACGGTGGGTATTAACACCACGTATATACAATTATTTTGCAAGAGAACGCAAAGTACAGGTGCCAATGAAAAGGCTTTTTTTATATATATTTCTAGGTACACAGCCGTGTACTAACAGATCAGACGGTGTGTATGAACACTACGTATATAAAATTATTTTGCAAGAGAACGCACAGTACAGGTGCCAATGAAAAGGCCTATTTTTTTATATTTCTAGGTACACAGCCGCGTACTAACAGTTCAGACGGTGGGTATTAACACCACGTATATACAATTATTTTGCAAGAGAACGCAAAGTACAGGTGCCAATGAAAAGGCTTTTTTTTTTTATATTTCTAGGTACACAGCCGTGTACTAACAGTTCAGACGGTGGGTATTAACACCAAGTATATACAATTATTTTGCAAGAGAACGCAAAGTACAGGTGCCAATGAAAAGGTTTTTTTTTTTTTTATATTTCTAGGTACACAGCCGTGTACTAACAGATCAGACGGTGTGTATGAACACTACGTATATAAAATTATTTTGCAAGAGAACGCAAAGTACAGGTGCCAATGAAAAGGCTTTTTTTTTTTTTATATTTCTAGGTACACAGCCATGTACTAACAGATCAGACGGTGTGTATGAACACTACGTATATAAAATTATTTTGCAAGAGAACGCACAGTACAGGTGCCAATGAAAAGGCCTATTTTTTTATATTTCTAGGTACACAGCCGTGTACTAACAGTTCAGACGGTGGGTATTAACACCACGTATATACAATTATTTTGCAAGAGAACGCAAAGTACAGGTACCAATGAAAAGGCCTATTTTTTTATATTTCTAGGTACACAGCCATGTACTAACAGATCAGATGGTGTGTATGAACACTACGTATATAAAATTATTTTGCAAGAGAACGCACAGTACAGGTGCCAATGAAAAGGCCTATTTTTTATATTTCTAGGTACACAGCCGTGTACTAACAGTTCAGACGGTGGGTATTAACACCACGTATATACAATTATTTTGCAAGAGAACGCAAAGTACAGGTACCAATGAAAAGGCTTTTTTTTTTTTTATATTTCTAGGTACACAGCCATGTACTAACAGATCAGATGGTGTGTATGAACACTACGTATATAAAATTATTTTGCAAGAGAATGCACAGTACAGGTGCCAATGAAAAGGCCTATTTTTTTATATTTCTAGGTACACAGCCGTGTACTAACAGTTCAGACGGTGGGTATTAACACCACGTATATACAATTATTTTGCAAGAGAACGCAAAGTACAGGTGCCAATGAAAAGGCTTTTTTTATATATATTTCTAGGTACACAGCCGTGTACTAACAGATCAGACGGTGTGTATGAACACTACGTATATAAAATTATTTTGCAAGAGAACGCACAGTACAGGTGCCAATGAAAAGGCCTATTTTTTATATTTCTAGGTACACAGCCGTGTACTAACAGTTCAGACGGTGGGTATTAACACCACGTATATACAATTATTTTGCAAGAGAACGCAAAGTACAGGTGCCAATGAAAAGGCTTTTTTTTTTATATTTCTAGGTACACAGCCGTGTACTAACAGATCAGACGGTGTGTATGAACACTACATATATAAAATTATTTTGCAAGAGAACGCACAGTACAGGTGCCAATGAAAAGGCCTATTTTATTATATTTCTAGGTACACAGCCGTGTACTAACAGATCAGAAGGTGGGTATTAACACCAGGTATATAAAATTATTTTGCAAGAGAACGCACAGTACAGGTGCCAATTAAAAGGCCTATTTTTTTTATATTTCTAGGTACACAGCCGTGTACTAACAGATCAGACGGTGGGTATTAACACCACGTATATAAAATTATTTTGCAAGAGAACGCACAGTACAGGTGCCAAAGAAAAGGCCTTTTTTTTTTTATTTCTAGGTACACAGCCGTGTACTAACAGGTCAGATGGTGGGTATTTACACCTGGTATACAAAAAGGGTATTGCAGGCACACAGAACCCAGAACACTAGAGCCAAATAAACTGTATTTAAAAAAAAAAAAATTCACAGCCGTATACTGCCAGATCAGATGGTGCATATACACACTAGGTATATAACAGGGTTTTGCAGCCAATAAGAACGCAGAACAGTAGTGCCAAATATAGTTTTGTATGTAGCAGAGCACCTAATACACCACTAATGCCTCTCTCTGTCCCTACTCCAGCAGCTATCCCTGAATACAGCAGCCATTCTCTGCAGAGTGTATATTGTAGTAAAGCTATCACTGTACTGCACTATAGTAGCCCTGATAAGGGCTTTTAATCACGCTCCTGCCTGTCCAACAGCTAAAACCTATCTGTCCCTTCTCCAGCCTCTGTCCCTGACTAAGTTCACGCAGCATATGCGAACGAGCAGGAAGAGCTGAGTTTTTAATATTCGAGGTCACATGGTTTTTCCAGCCAATCCATGTAGACGCCATTTTCGCGCTGCCAGCGTGCTCCGCGGGCCTGTCATACCCCCCCTGCATGTTGATTGGTGGAAAAAGAGCGCCAGGGAAGGTGGGAGGGGAAACGAATTCTAAGTGTGCCATCGCCGTTATACTCGATAAAAATCGAGTATGCCGAATAGCGTAGTATTCGATTGAATACCGGCTCGATCGAACACTACTCGCTCATCTCTACTGTTTACCACACCCCTTCCCCTCAGCTGTTGTGGGTGTGGTGATTATCTTTCCCTTATTTATCTCTTCCTCTCCCAGTATTCCTTGCGGTTTATACTTTCTGCTTACTTTATTGTGTGTTGTGTTGTTCTCGGCTGAGATCCGGTTGCTGCAATAAGTGGTATTAAGATAAGTGTCTGTTTGCCTTCTGGAGTCTCCTGTTCGTCCGTCCTCTTGGAGGAACGGGTTGACTCTTTCCTCTGTCACTAGCTGCAGGGTTCTATAGGGTGAGTTTATTATTAGTTCCTGTGTATGAACTCTCCTACCACTAAGGCCTGTTCATACTGGTAGTGAGTCAGGGCCTAGTTTCAGGGCTCCCTGCAGAAGGTGACTGTTTCCCTTGTTTGGTCTTTTCCCTTCCCTCTTACGCTTGGTGTGGCTATTCCCTCCACACCAGAGCGTGACAATTTCATGCTCTGATGCAATTCTTTGCCCTGCGCTGGATCACGCAGGTCAAGGGCTCTTTTGTTTATAAACACACACTGCCAGGCGGAGGCTTCCGCCCAGCAGTGTGTTCGGTGACGTCACCGACTCTGATGGGCCGGCTTTAGCACTGCCCTAGCCGTTTTACTGGCTAGCGCAGTGCTAAAGCCCGCCCATCAGTGCAAGTGATGTCACTGGGATCACTGCTGGGCGGAAGCCTCCAGAGCCCGGTTCGTCACTGGAACTGGGCAAAGTGCCTTTGCCCTGTGTGATTTAATGCAGGGCAAAGGAGAGCATTGGAGCATGGAATGCTCCAATGCTCTTGTCAGGGGGGGCTGCACGATGAAATCCTGGGTATGTTTGGGTTCAGCTCTGAACCTGGAAAACTCCTTTAACCTCTCAGATGTGGCATTCAACGCTGATAACTGAATCTATGACTCACATTAAGCTGCTCAGGAGTTAATCAGGGGTTAAAAAAAAATATATTCACCTCATACGCTTGCTTACAGAAAGGCTGTCTGCTCAAACCTAATTGAAGAAAGCCCGCCAAAGGACCTGAGGAGAGCGTGATGACATCACCACATCAACATGCTGGGTGCCTGTTGACATCATCACATAAATTCAGATCGAAGTCCACTTCAGATACTTTAATTCGCTCAACAGTACTCACAAACCTTAAACAAAGTGATAAAAAAATGATCAATTTAACTGATACTTAGGCTTCTATAGAAAAAAACGATGCCAAAAGTAAATGCAATGTTTTTGTATTCCTCAGTTAACCCCTCAGGTGTAGGGATCAAGCAGATCGCAGCATCTATGAGGTAAGGTAGAGGGATGCAGCTCTCCAGGCTGCCATGGTAACCGATCAAAGCCCAGCGATTTCACTGCGGGGACTTTGATGGGTTATTGTGGCAGTCTGAACGCTTCTAAAGCTTTTCAGACTTGCCATAGTAAGCTACATACTGGTCTGTGCATGAGGCACAGCTCAGCAGGGAACAAGGTATAATGTAATTCACCCTAATAGATGTCTATTAGGATGAATGTGACAAGGGATCAAGGGATCATATTTTACATATAAAAATATATAAACAATAAAAAATAAATGTATCGAGCTTCACCGAGTCTGAAAAAGCCTGAACTATTAAAATGTAACACGCTGTGAACATTGTAAGGGAAAAAAATGAAAAACACACGATTCACTGTCGTTTAGTCACATTTCCCCCCCTAAAAAATTGAATAACAGTGATCAAAATGTCGTAGGTGCCACAAAACCGGTACTAACAAAAACTACAGTTTTGCCCACAAAAAGCAAGCCCCATAAAGCTCTTTAGACCATAATATAAAAAAAGTTATGGCTATCAGAAAATGGTGATATAGTACAAGTGACAATAGCGATCCCATGACAGAGTGGGGAGGTTAGCAGCAGCAATGGCAGTAAAAGTGACAGTAGTGGCCCCAGGACAGAGTGGGGAGGGTGGCAGAAGCAGCAGTGGCAGTAACAGTGACAAGAGTGGCCCCATTACAGAGGGGGGCAGCAGCAGTGGCATACAGCACAAAATGGTGGCAGATCACAGTAGTTGCAGAACCCAACTACAGCAGTGTGATAGCAAGGCCCAGTTGCATGCATATTCTTTTAAAATGTAACATATCATATCAAAAAAACAAAAAGCCCCATTGTAAGAATGGCAGTAAAGACAGCAGGTGGGTGGCATCAGGTGAGTGGCAGCATCAGAATGGTGGCAGTACAGTCACAAAGTCTACTGCTTCAGTTTTTATAATGGCAATTTGCATATACTCCAGAATGTTATAAAGAGTGATCAGCTTAACAGCAATTACTTGCAAAGTCAATATTTGCCTAGAAAATGAACTTTATCCCCCAAAACACATTTCAACATCATTGCAGCCCTGCCTTAAAAGGACCAGCTAACATCGTTTCAGTGATTGCTCCATTAACACAGGTGTGGGTGTTGATGAGGACAGGGCTGGAGATCAATCTGTCATGATTAAGTAAGAATGACACCACTGGACACTTTAAAAGGAGGCTGGTGCTTGGCATCATTGTTTCTCTTCTGTTAATCATGGTTATCTCTAAAGAAACACGTGCAGTCATCATTGCACTGCACAAAAATGGCCTAACAGGGAAGAGTATCGCAGCTAGAAAGATTGCACCTCAGTCAACAATCTATTGCATCATCAAGAACTTAAAGAAGAGAGGTTCCATTGTTGCCAAAAAGGCTCCAGGGCGCCCAAGAAAGACCAGCAAGCGCCAGGACCGTCTCTTAAAAGTGTTTCAGCTGCAGGATCAGGCTACCAGCAGTGCAGAGCTTGCTCAGGAATGGCAGCAGGCAGGTGTGAGTGCATCTGCACGCACTGTGAGGCGGAGACTCTTGGAGCAAGGCCTGGTCTCAAGGAGGGCAGCAAAGAAGCCACTTCTCTCCAGAAAAAACATCAGGGACAGACTGATATTCTGCAAAAGGTACAGGGTGTGGACTGCTGAGGACTGGGGTAAAGTCATTTTCTCTGATGAATCCCCTTTTCGATTGTTTGGGACATCTGGAAAACAGCTTATTCGGAGAAGACGAGGTGAACGCTACCACCAGTCTTGTCTCATGCCAACTGTAAAGCATCCTGAAACCATTCATGTGTGGGGTTGCTTCTCAGCCAAGGGAATCGGCTCTCTCACAGTCTTGCCTAAAAACACAGCCATGAATAAAGAATGGTACCAGAATGTCCTCCGAGAGCAACTTCTCCCAACCGTCCAAGAGCAGTTTGGCGATCAACAATGCCTTTTCCAGCATGATGGATCACCTTGCCATAAAGCAAAGGTGATAACTAAATGGCTCAGGGAACAAAACATAGAGATTTTGGGTCCATGGCCTGGAAACTCCCCAGATCTTAATCCCATTGAGAACTTGTGGTCAATCATCAAGAGACGGGTGGACAAACAAAAACCTACAAATTCTGACAAAATGCAAGCATTGATTGTGCAAGAATGGACTGCTATCAGTCAGGATTTGGTCCAGAAGTTGATTGAGAGCATGCCAGGGAGAATTGCAGAGGTCCTGAAGAAGAAGGGTCAACACTGCAAATATTGACTTGCTGCATTAACTCATTCTAACTGTCAATATAAGCTTTTGTTACTCATAATATGATTGCAATTATATTTCTGTATGTGATAAAAACATCTGACAAACACACATAAAAACCAGAGGGCAGCAGATCATGTGAAAATATAATATTTGTGTCATTCTCAAAACTTTTGGCCATGACTGTAGTATGTGGCCAGAAGTAATGGCCCATTTTGCACAATATTCCTGAGTGCCAGCACACTACAGTATTATAATTAGTGGCAGCATAATCATTAGTGGCAGCATGATCTATGAGACATTTTCCCTCCCCCACTGCGTAATGCCTGTCTACCGCTGCTTTTGTGAACCAGTGCACTGCTATTGTGTTCCTCACAGGTAGCGTCCTGAGTAGCAAATGAGGTACCACTCCCATGTTTGGCTCCACATCTCCCACTGCTTCCACCCTACTGCCTCACAAGCACACTTCCACCCTGCTGACTCACGGACATGCTACCACCCTTGCCCCCTCATGATGACTATGCCCCTCTTCACCCAGCATTCATGTGCAACCAATTACATCATCATCTACATATTTTTGTTTGTCACTTATGTCACCCTTACCTGTCTCTTGCGCACATCCCTGACCTCTCACAATATGTGCTTCCACTTAACTGTCATCATCTGTAGTTGTACGCCTAAAGAAGTCCTCAGTGGACCTCAGCTCCAAGTCTGGGCTGGCCTGTAACTACTGACTGTCCTCATAAAGCTCATCGGCTCTAAAAAGCAAAGCAGAGCCAGCGGCTATCATTACTTGGCTAGCAACTAAAGCAAGAGGCAGGTTTATGACAGGTGAGGGCATAGAGGCAGTTCCTGGGCCATGCCAACTAAGCGTGGTGTCAGAGGAACCTACCAATTCCTGGCTGTGTATATCTCTTGTCAGTTGAGATGATGTTGAAGAGTGTGTAAACTATTCCAGCACTGCTGGATTGTTGGTCAAAACACAACCACTGGATGACAGTTGCAACTCTGGCCTGTTGCTGTGGCTGCTACCACCACCCTTTCTTCTGCTGAACCATATAGCTGGAAAAAAATATTCTAGGTCACAATAGCCCAAAGTCCAGACTTCAGCTCACTTGAAATGCTGTAGTAGAACCTTAAGAGAACTATGTGTAAATGAATGCCCACAAACCTTAACCCCTTCACCTTCCTGCCCAGGCCATTTTTTACTAATCTGACATGTGTCACTTTATGTGGTCATAACTTTGGAACGCTTTTACTTATAGAAACGAGTCTGAGATTGTTTTCTTGTCACATAGTGTGCTTCACGACAGTAGTAAATATTTCATTTTTATTTATAAAAAAAATACCAAATTTAGCAACATTTTTGAAAAATTAGCAAATTTCCAAATTTCAATGTTTCTACTTTCGAGATACATAGTAATACCTCCAAAAATAGTTGTTATTTTACATTTACCATATGTCTATTTTATGTTGGCATCATTTTATAAATGTCATTTTACTTTTTTTGGACGTTAGAAGGCATAGAAAAAATTCCATTTTTTTAAGCCCCAATTCAGATATAAAGTGATTTTGAGGGGCATATTTAATGGAAACCACCCATAAATGACCCCATTTTAGAAACTACACCCCTCAAATTATAAAAAACTAATGTTACAAACTTTGTTAACCCTTGAGGTATTCCACAAGAATTAAAGGAAAATGGGGTGAAATTTCAAAATTTCACTTTTTTAGTAGATTATTCATGTTAATAATTTTTTTTTCTTGCAACACAGCAAGGGTTAACAGCAAACTAAACCTCAATATACATTACTCTGATTCTGCAGTTTACAGAAATACCCCATATGTGGTGGTAAATGTCTCTATGGGTTTGTGGCAGTGGTCAGAAGGAAAGGAGCGCCATACGAATTTTGGAGGCAGATTTTGCTAGAATGTTTTTTAGGCACCATTTTGTAATTGAGAGACCCTGATGTATCCCTACAGTGGAAACCCTCAAAAAGTGACCCCACTTTGGAAACTACACCTTTCAAAGAATATATTAAGGGGGGTACTGACCACTTTGACCCCATAAGCGTTTTACGGAATTTGGAAAGACTTGGCTGTGAAAATGAAAAGTTTCATTTCTTCCAATAAAATGTTGCTTTAGCCCCAAATTTTTCATTTTCACAAGTGGTAACAGGAGAAAAGCACCCCATTTTTTTTAAATAAAATTTTACACATTAGATTTATTTTTGAACAGAATAAAATCTTTTTTTTGTGTTGCCATTTTCTGAGAGCCATATTTTTTTTATTATTCTGGCGATTGTCTCATGTAGGGTCTCATTTTTTGCGGGACAAGATGACGGTTTGATTGGTACCATTTTCGGTTAAATACACCTTTTTGATCGCCTGCTATTACACTTTTTCTGAGGCAAGGTGAAAATAAATGGCTGTTATGGCATAGTTTAAAAATTTTTTTTTTTTTTACAGCATTCACCTGGGGGGCCTATCTCATGTAATATTTTTTATAGAGCATGTTGTTATGGACGCGGCAATACCCAATATGTCTAACATATTTATTTTTGTTAAGTTTTACACATTAGATGCATTTTTGAATAGAATAAAATCTTTTTTTTTGTGTTGCTATTTTCTGAGAGCCATATTTTTTTATTTTTTGGGCGATTGTCTTAGGTAGGGTCTAACTTTCTGTGGGACGAGATGATGGTTTGATTGGTACCATTTTGGGGTAAATACGCCTTTTTGATCGCCTGCTATTACACTTTTTGTGAGGGAAGGTGACCAAAAAATGGCTGTTTTGGCACTGTTTTTTTTTTTTGTTTTTTTACTGCATTCACCTGCCGGGATGGAGGATGTGATATTTTTTTTATAGAGTCGGTCGATATGGATGCGGCGATTCCTAATATGTCTACTTTTCTTTTTTTCCCTTTTTATGAAATTTTTTTTAACTTTATTTTGGGAAAAGTGCGCTTTTTTTTTACTTGAAACTTTTATTTTTTGTAAAACTTTATTTTTTTCCCTTTTTTTCACTTTTAGGGGTCTGATCCCCTTTACAATGCATTACAATACTTCTGTATTATAATGCATTGGCTGTAAGTGTATTACCAGTGTAATACACTTACAGCCTGCTTCCTGTGAGATCCAGGGGGCTGGATCTCACAGGCTCGCAGGGATGGCAGCCAAGATGCCTAAGGAAAGCATCAGGCTGCCATCCAAGCCACTGGGTCCCCGTCACATCAGCGCGGGGACCTGATGGACTCTCCGTGCATACGCCCGTATCGCGTGTGCCGCTGTCAGCGCTGACTGTAGCACATCAAGGGTTAATACGTGCGCATCGATGTTTTCACCAATGCGGGCATACGCAGCAGGGGTCCGGCTACTGGGAACAGCCAGCCCCCCGCAGCTGATCGGGTGGGCGCAGCTCCTGCACCCGCTCGATCAGCGAGTCGTAGCACTACGGCGCTGGGCGGCAAGTCCCTTCCCACAGCGCCGTACATGTACGGCGCTGGTCGGGAAGGGGTTAATGAACTGAAGCAATAAACAGAGGGCCAAAATTCTTCCAAAACAATGTGAGAGATTTATAAAGTCATACAGAAAATGATTACTTCAAGTTATTGCTGCTAAAGATGGTTCTACCAGCTACAAATTCCTGGGGTGCACATAGGTTTTCATACTTGACTTTTCCTGGATTTTGACTTCATTTTTGTTGAAAAAATAACTGTAGAATATGTTGTGTTGTTGTTCATCTCGGGTTGAATGTCAAGTGTTAATGTGCAAGTTAATTTACTGTTAAAAGGGTTAAAGTCTATAGACACCTGGGGCATTTTGGATAATTAAAATTATTGTATTGTACTCTTTCCAGCTAAAAATCATTTTTTCAATTGGTCTTTATTAAAAAAAAAAAATGCACTCTTTTTCTCTGTACAGCCTTGAGATTCTCTAGCATCAGGGTTTGTGTTTATATTGTTTTCCATCAGGCAGTTCAACTGATGGCTCATTATTTCTTATCTCTTGACCTCAAAAACACTTAGGCTACTTTCACACTTGCGTTTTATAATTCCGGTATTGAGTTCCGTCATAGGGGCTCAATACCGGAATAAAACGCTTCAGTGTTGTCCTCATTCATTGTCAATGGGGACAAAACTGAACTGAAGACAATGGAATGCTCCTAAAAGCATTCCGTTCCGTCTTCAGACCAGAGAGCAAACCGCAGCATGCTGCCGTTTGCTCTCCGTACTGTTTATCCGCACCAAGACGGATCCGGAATGACCCCCAATGAAAGTCAATGGGGACGGATCCGTTTGGTGTGACACAATGGTGAACGGATCCGTCCTCCATTGACTTTCAATGGAGTTCATGACGGATCCGTCACCTGCACACATACATACATACACACATACAGACATACACATATACCCAGGCATATACACATACATACTTACATGTTCCCGGCAGGTCTCCACAGCGCAGGAGGAGCAGGACGGCGCGCACATAGGACGATTCCACCTGGCGCCCAGCAGAGGGCGCTGTGGGGAATCGTCCTATGTGTGAGCCGTCCTGCTCCTCCTGCGCTGTGGAGACCTGCCGGGAGCATGTAAGTATGTATGTGTATTTGTATGTGTCTATGTCTGTGTGTGTGTCTGTACTGTGTGATATGTGTGGGGCCGGAGCGCGGTTCCTGCCCCACACATGTCCCTGCGGCAGCACGGATCCAGCGCACCCTTCACCTGCTGGATCCGTGCTGCCGCTAATGTGAAAGAGGCTTTACTGGTAAGGATATGGCTTAAATAAGAATTTATGAGCTGTTAGTAGTTCAAAAATCACAGAAAAAAAGGAAAAAAAAACATCCTGCATGATGTGATAATAATGATTGCGGATGTCTGTGGCTACATATATAAATAAATCATAGAAAAAGAATATTTAATGCACAAAATAGATGCAAACAATATATACTGTAAAAGCCAAGCCCTCATTCTGATATGATAAAATCTGAGACTCTTAGCCAATATATTTTGATCAAAACACATCTGTGCCCACCTACCCAGCGCCAATGTGGTCTCAGGTCAGGCAGGTCCTTCGCTAAGCCTACCTATGCCGTTGGGCATCTACGTCCAGGAGTGTGGACTCTGCACATATAGGTGTGTTGCTCCTAGTGACATCTACGTGCATAAAGCAACCAATGAGAGGAGAAGCAAACACACCTATATGTACCACCTAATCAAGGCGCTCAATTTGATAGGAAGGGCAAAAGTGCACAAGAATGCTACTCAAGATAGACCAGGAGCACATTCACACTTGAAGGTGCCACTCCCTCAAGTATATGTTATAAACTAAGCAAAAATCACAGAAAAATAGGATAAAAAAACATCCTGCATGATGTGATAATAATGATTGCAGATGTCAGTGGCTACATATATAAATAAATCATAGAAAAAGAATAGTTAATACACTAACAAAATAGATGCAAACAATATATACTGTAAAAGCCAAGCCCTCATTCTGATATAATAAAATCTGAGACTCTTAGCCAATATGTTTTGATCAAAACACATCTGTGCCCACCTACCCAGCGTTAGTAGTTCAAAGAAAAAATCCATAGCTGGCAGATAGTTCAATGTGAAAGTAAGATGCTCACAGCTAAGCAAACAGTTAACCCTTTATGACTGCTGAATATTTTAATACAGACCAATTGAAAAATAAATAACCCAAAATAAGTAAGATGCAATCATTGCAAGTGGGTGTTGTGGCTGTCCCACTCTTTGCTTTTTTTCCCTATACAATAATGATTCAGAACTAAAGGGAAAAGATAGCTCTGCAAAGGTAAAGCAGAAAATAAACTGTAACTCTAGAAGAGAGTAATATCAATACATTGTCTGTTGAAGAAAACCTCTAATTGTACCCAAACTTGAAAAGAAGAAATTACCTACAATATTAGATAATGAAAAGCAGTTCTAGCGCAGAAATCATTGAAAGGGATTGCTGAAAATGCACAATGTTTCCCCTGTGGGTGTTAGGTTTCATGATTCCTTTCACTACGAATAATTCACATTTATCAATGCTTAGACTTAAATGGCAGGAGTGGAAAACACTATCAGGCTAAGCTGCCTCTTGCATTCTTTGTGTTTCATTGGTGCTTTTTATTCTGCCTGACATAAGTTATTGCATTAAAACAACATATCACAGCATTTTGCGTAAGAAAAAGTGATAAGCTGCCTCTTCTGTGTATTGTATTGAGCTACAACTCAGCATTTTCATTACAGATGCATTATTTTCATTAGACAAAAGCTAAAGATTGGACTTATTAGTTAAAAAAGCTGTCTCTTAGCCTTATAGAAAACTTTTACTTAGTGTGAGGTTAGCATTGACTAAAACAGTGTAACCAAAACTTTTTTTTTCTGGGACAGCCATAGTTACTATTGTAACTTGAGAGTATTACATCAGTGGTCACATTTTACCAAAAATCCAAGCAGGCTGGGCTTTCAAATAAATTAGCCATGCAATTTTGCTGGTAACACTACAGTATTCATGCTAATGGCTTGGTGGTTTTCTGGGTAAAAGTGTAGTTTTACCTGCAAAATGGTGTGGCTAACTACCAATTTGAAAACTGGTGGACATGACTTTTTGGGTCACAAGCAGCCACCGTTATATTGGACCACAATCTGTTTCTATATAATACTAGTGATCAGTTTTGAATCCCTCAAAATGTCAGCTCAAAATAAGAAATCAATTAAAGGGGTTGGCCGCTTTCTGGCTGTTGATCAATTTATTTTTAAGATGACACATACTAATATAGTCTTTGTTGAAATACTGTGTTGTTTTCTAAATGTTATAACATATGCCTCCTTGTTGGCAATATCTTTTGTGCTGTATACACAGAGGTCATGTTCCCAAAATGAGTGAGTACAACCTCTCACATTTTTGTAAATATTTTATTTTATCTTCTCATGGGACAACACTGAAGATATGACACTTTGATACAATGTAAAGTAGTCAGTGTACAGCTTGTATAACAGTATACATTTGGTGTGCCCTCAAAATAATTCAACACACAGCCATTAATGTCTAAACCGCTATGAACAAATGTGAGTACACCCCTATGTTAAATTGGCCCAATTGGGCCCAATTTACCTTTTTTTTCTTCCTGATATCATGTGACTCGTTAGTGTTACAAGGTCTCATGTGTGAATGGGGAGCAAGTGTGTTAAATTTGGTGTTATCGCTCTCACACTCTCTCATACTGGTCACTGGAAATTCAACATGGTACCTCATAGCAAAGAACTCTCTGAGGATCTGAAAAAAATAATTGTTGCTCTACATAAAGATGGCCTAGGCTATAAGAAGATTGCCAACACCCTGAAACTGAGCTGCAGCACGGTGGCCAAGACCATACAGCGGTTTAATAAGACAGGGTCCACTCTGAACAGGCCTCAGTGTCATATCCAGAGGTTGTCTTTTCAAAATAGATGTATGAGTGCTGCCAGAATTTCTGCAGAGTTTAAAGGGGTGGGGCATTGCCTATCAGTGCCCAGACCATACGCCGCAAACTGCATCAAATTGGTCTGCATAGTTGTCATCCAAGAAGGAAGCCTCTTCTAAAGATGATGCACAAGAAAGACCGCAAACAGTTTGCTAAAGACAAGCAGACTAAGGATTACTGGAACCATGTTCTGTGGTCTGATGAAACCAAGATAAACTTATTTGGTTCAGATGGTGTCAAGAGTGTGGCAGCAACCAGATGAGGAGTACAAAGACAATTGTGTCTTGCCTACAGTCAAGCATGGTGGTGGAAGTGTCATGGCTTGGGGCTGCATGAGGGCTGCTGGCTGTGGGGAGCTTCAGTTCATTGAGGGAACCATGAATGCCAACATGTACTGTGACAAACTGCATCAAAGTATGATCCCATTATTTCGGAAACTGGGCTGCAGGGCAGTATTTCAACATGATAATAACCCCAAACACAACTCCAAGATGATCAAAGAAACTGAGAGTAAAGGTGCTGGACTGGCCAACCATGTCTCCAGACCTAAACCCTTCTTAGCATCTGTGGGGCATCCTCAGACAGACTAGCTCCATGTTGTCGTCATTGAGGAGTAGACGAGGATTCTAGTTGCAACCTGTGAAGCTCTAGTGAACTCCATGCCCAAGAGAGTTAAGGCAGTGCTGGAAAATAATGGTGGGCACACAAAATATTGACACTTACTAACTTAGGGGTGTACTCACGTTTGTTGTCAGTGGCTTAGACATTAATAGTTGTGTGTTGCATTATTTTGAGGGCACACCAAGTTTACACTGTTATGCAAGCTGTACACTGGTTACTTTACATTGTATCAAAGTGTCATATCTTCAGTGATGTCCTATGAAAAGATATAATAAAATATTTACAAAAATGTGAGAGGCGTACTCACTGTTGTGAGATATTGTAAGTATTATATAGTTATCTTACATACACATTGGTTAACTGTAACCAGAAAGTGGACAACCCCTGTAAGATGAAATAATAACCAAATAACTAATTGATATAAAGCAACTTGTTACACACTGTATAACAGTCAGAAAATGCTTCTAGGAGCTGTAAGTCACTTCTATGTAGAGGAAAGAAGCTTCTTTAAGGTCCAGAAAAATAAAATTGAGTTGTCTTTTAATGTGGAATAACAACATTGATAGATCTCCTATGTTGCATCTGTTCACATTGTCATATTGTGCTCAGTGCTCATACTTTTTCCAGCCAACATATGCAGTAAAATGGCGATGAACACTGTTTTACTGGATTCGTCAAAAGCAAACCTGAAAAGCTTTGGGTATGTCTTCCAGATGACATTTTGGGAACTAGGTTCATTACAAACTGATTCACTCATCTCTATAAGAGAGTGGGAGCACAGTGTCTGAATGGAAGTGAGTATGAAGATAAAACTTACATATTCGGATTCAGCATCACTTACACTATACACCACTTACTCTAGTTCAGGGGGTGTTTCGGAGATGATAGGTTCCCTTTAAGTTCCAGAAACAGACTTGCAATCCTTTCCATACTTTGTCGGGCTGTGTACATTAGGCCCAAAAATGTCAGACATACAGAAAGACCCAAGGCAAATACTTTTTCTCCCAGAGCTAGATTGTGGGTAGCAGCAGCACCAGCAATATTATCAGAAGTAATAGTAGGCTGCAGTTGTCCCTGGCTTCGGAAAGATATAACATAATAGTTGAGGAGAAAGAGGATGAGATTGTAGATTGGATGGCTCACTCCTCTTCTTAGTCACAGCAGGATGACGTGGAGGTGACTTCTGAGTCAGACACCATGGCTTGCAGCCAGAGGTCACAGCATTACTCCTGCTCCTCCTCCTTGCAACCGCAGAGAAGGCTTTCAGTTGAATCTTACCTGTCTTCTCTGCCCCTTCCTAGTGGGGTGCTTTCCTTTTCCTAAGAATTTGCAAGAAAACTCCATGCCCTATGGCTGATAGTCAAGAGAGTCTCCCTGTTGATGACTTCTGTTAGAGCAGTCAGCGTTTGGACTGCCCTGAGGAAGAGGTTCAGAAGATGGAGGCTGGGGAGGAGGTAACAGCAAAGGAGGAGGGTGGTGGCAACAGCAGTAATAAAGAGCAGAGGTGACATACTTCCCAAAGAACTGCAGGACCATATCTGCTTCAGGATCTGGTGATGTAGCTGACTGTGTGGTGCATTAGGACCAAATTTGCCAGAACTAAGCCAAGTTTGGCTGACTCTAGCACTGCACAAGTATATGCCATCTGGCAGTTATTATCCTTGCTTCCCGAAGAAGGATTGCACTGTGCAAGCTCTGCAAGAGTAAAATAATCTGCAGTCAGGCAAACACAAAAATTGGCACCATAGCTCTATTGAAACACATGAAGCATCATCACCAATTCCTGTGAGCGCGATTGTGTCGGCCTGGCTCCCACACCAGGAACTTATCCCCCTCCTCCATGCCATAGACAACATCAGGTTCTCAACAGCAGCAGGGCACAGCATCGCTCCCACTTACTGTGAAGACTGTAAGCAAAGGAAAGTTTCCATTGTTTCCAAAAAGCAAGGATATAAAAAATAAATTTAGTCAAACTTCTTATTTCAAACATGTTTTTATTGGTGTGTGATCTGAACTTTTCCTGGTTTGAATCAAGAAATGACAAAAGCTTCAAAAGCAATGCTTTAATTAAAAAGGGAAAAGCAATTACCTAACGTCACTTCAGATCACATAAATAACTCTGTCAAGCTTATGAATGCTGAAGACACAATGTAGTATGCTTCAGAACACAGTTCTAAAAGTGCAATATTTCATCACATTTATACAGTCTCTACTTACAATATCTCTTGAAAGGAGAGGTGTGCACACAAGTGTGGGGGTCTCATAGCAAAGCTTAAAATAGGAATATTTATTTTCAATTGCCAAGATAATACTTGATGTAATCTTGAAAATAGTGCATGTTTTGATGTAGCCTCATCAACAATTCATAAAAGTTTTATACAGTCCAGAAAAATAATCTTAATACATAAGCAGAATTAAAGGGTTTCTGTCATCAGAATTTAGCCTACAAAACCGAGTGTCATTTGCAAATCGCAAATGACACCTGATGACAGAAAGCCTTCTTTTATAGAAATCTGTACGGTACTTTTTGTTAAAATAGCGTTTTTATAATATGCTAATTAGGCCCCCAAGGTGCAGTAGGCGTGAACCCTGCACCTAGGAGCGGCCGTAATAACGCCCCTTACCCCTCCTCCCTTGCGTTGATTGACAGGGCCGGGCAGCCATCTCTTTCGTCTCCCGGCCCTGTACGATCGCGAAATCCCGCGCCTGCGCATTGCGATAAGCAATCAGCGCATGCGCATTGATGAAGCCGGGACCCGGATTATGAGGCCCTGCATTAACTGGTACCAAAAATTTCTTTGTTAGAGTAACAGAAATGGTACTACCATGTTATATTGAGACCATGGCAACCATGCTGTGTACCGTTACTGGTGATCACCAAGATGTGTGCCCAATAAAGGATGTAAAAACTAAGCTGTGAGCCAATCCATGTAACCTCCAAGTTGTGTGCCCACTTTTGGCTGTTACTGTCAAGCTCTGTGCAACTGTTTGTAACTGTAATGCTTGTTGCCCCAACTTGAGTAAAATTTTGTTCTTTTGTGTCATCTTCAAGTGGGGTGCCGTATTAGGTTTCAGTACCACGCTCAGAAAACTGACCTTCTTACAACAGTGCATATTCACAGAGGTTGAGGCTACACATTTAATTCCATATTGTCAGGGTATGAGGAGATGGCCTGTTTTTTATAATTGTACTGTATGTAAAATAAGTTTTCATCTATTTATTTTTTTAGCTTATACTTAGATTACCTGTACAGCTGTTTAAAATTCTGAAAAGACTTTCACAAAGTACATATAAACTTACTTACATTGATTATATTGTTAAATTTTTTAACAATAAAGGACTGAAGCAGGACTGGAGGTTGTCTTAGCATAGTCTCTGTTATCACAGTAAATTCCCTGAATACTAATATGTGCTGGAGGGGAGTTTAATAAAATATAAAATAACAACAAGAAACCTCAGAAGAGATCAACCAATATGTGAAAATTCACTTTGGTGGTGTTTTGCCAATGGGCGAATGATCTATTAAAAAGCCGTATTTTCATGATTATAAGATAAAGAAGTCTCAAATACGTCAATTAATGTCTCTAGTTCATATATTATCTTTTTAGGGAAAATAAGGATTCAAAATAGAAACTTCCTGTTCAAAACACTGGCAAAGCAAATTTATTAACTGCAGATTCATAGAAGACCATAACTACCAGACCTGTAAACACTGTATATATTCAAAAATATATACAGTACTGATCATAGGCATCACCTCCAAATATATTTAACTCTCCTCTTTTATGTGTTCTGTTCATCTCCTATTTATAAGTTCTAGCCCAACTCTCACCATGTGGTCTGCTCTCTCTATGTCCTATGTTTTAAGACTTTTCTAGTACCCTATTCATCATGTGCTCTGCTCCCCCTTTCATGTGCATTGTGCTCCCATTCCTGTGTTTTTGTGCACTGCTCCCCTGATTTCTTCTTCATGTGCTCTACTCCTCAGGTCCTCTGTTCCTACACCCTTTCCCTCTCTCTTTCTAGAGTGTTAGCCAAGTGCTCCGTGCCTGCGCCGCTGGTCCTACACGTTGGCACGGGTGTCGGGCTCTCTCATTCCCTCCTACTGTCGTGCACCGTACTGACAAGTGCGGGCAGCAGGTAGCTTAACTGTTCCATCTGTGATCCCTGGCAGAGTTTACTGTACTGTTAGGGCTTGCATGGGGGTGTCTCTCCTCCCTTGTGAGGTAGCACATACATGTCCTCTATCTCCCGAGCCTATGGCTAGGTTGCAGGAAGTATTTAAAGGTGCTTCCTTTGCACCGGTATCTCTGACTTCCTGGTCAGCTGCCACTGACTCAGGGACTGCTCTGGAGTGGCACCTGGTGACTACCTTAATGGCCCAAATCTAGCCACACCATCAGAGGCTCTAGTGAAGACCAAGTAGTTACTTAGTCATGCTCCTCCAGGTTATAGCCAGTCAGTGGCACAGTTTGTCCACACCCACTGGCATAACATAGAATTCTCCTGTCCTTATCCCCTTGGTCCTAGGTTTAATTCCCTTGCTCCTCCATACTACCAAAATTATAAGAAAATAAAATAAGATATAAGAAGGCATTAACACAACTAATATTTTTATTATTATTAATTTCTTAGCCCAACATTATCAGTCTTAAAAACTCTCAAAGTGTCATTGGAAAAAGTTCTTGAATATTAGCATCGAAGGAGAAGGTGGTACTAGCAAAGTCTAATCACTGTTCTATCATGACAGGAGTCTGAGGCTCTCAGGCTTCCCTGAGGCTGTAAGTAGCAGACAACTTAAAGTTTTGACATAGGGGACTAAAACCAAAAACATCATGTAATGACATCACACAGGAAGAATACAAAGTAGCTAGGGTAAAGGAACACTTGTGGGGCATGTGTCTTGTGTGACGAGTAAGGATGGGGGGAATAATTCTGATAGGACAAGGCTTTTAAATAGATAACTAGGACAGTAAACTGAATCTTTGCTTGAGTAAAGAAGCTACTGTAGTTAGTTCCCCTATGCCTGCATGGGTGACACAAGAAGAATCTTTAATATTGTGATAGAAGCTAATTTCAGAAGAGAGCACAAAGCATACTGTCAGTTTAAGTTGGATTTGCCTTTAAGAAGTGAATGATTTAAGAGATCTTCCAACATTTTGTTATGCATATACTTAAACTACAAACAGTTCAGGCATAGATGATTTTCTGATTCAATCTGACATCTTTCATTGGGAGAACACATGAAAATAAGGATGACTTCTTTATTGGTTCTATTTGCATACAGCATTATTGGCAAAAACATTAATCACACCATTGACTTTCTGGGATGTAAACCAAGGAAATATATTGATTTATAGCATAACTAAGGATTAAGTGCTTAAAAATATGCTATTATGTAACATGCATAAACAGAGATAATATTTTCCAAGTTCTTAATGATAAAATTATTTTGCACTGTTTGAAAATGGCCCATTCGGCTGTCAGGATTAATGTAGCACTACTTATATTTTATGCTAGAGTATCAAAAAGTATGGCGAGATGTTCGACTAAAGCGATTCTTTAACTAAATATTAATTTGTAATGTAGATGCCGAAAATGCTGTTCTAAAAAAAAAACGCAGGGGAAATTATTGTCTAACCATTTTTTTTAAGCTTTTTTTCCCCAACCATGTGAAATTGATTAAAACTAATCATTTTCATTATAAGAATAAAAGGGGTTGTTCCATAAAAAGTGGTAAGTGGAGATGAGCAAATTGATTCGAATACATGTTATGAATTTCCCAAAAGATTGTAATTTTATGATTTGTCTGGCATGATTTGTTCAAAATGGCAGACTCGATTTTACAGATTAGAAGGCAGAGAAGAAGGTACCTGTCCCCCAAACATTTTTTATTTTTAAAATGCATAACAAATCTGACAGAGCAGTGTTTTTAAATAAGGTGTTTGTTACCACTAATGTTGAGCGAATCAAAGTATCTGAAGTGGATTTCAATCCAAATATGAGTAAAAATTAGATTTTTCACGAAGGTTAATTTCCTTGCGCTTCATGGTAATGAACCAATTTTTCCTGAAATGGTGGTGAACAACAAAAAATACATACCCCATCAATTTGCTTGCGGAGACGCCATTGCGGCCATCTAGATTGAAGAAAATGTTCCAAATCTTGCTGGCTGGGCGCAGTAATATCATCAGTGGTGTGTTTTTTTCAATCAAGCGGCAGTGACGGCCTCTCCGTGAGCAAATGGATGACATGAGTATGTCTTTTTTTTGTTTTTAACCCCTTATTAACTCCTGAAAGGTCTTAATGTGACTGTCAGATGCCGCAATCGGCGTTGAACGCTGCATCTGAGGGGTTCAATGACCGGGTCATTGTGCCAGCTAAATACAATGGAATGCAATTTGGGACAAAGTAATTTGTAACTAATCAAATTTCTCTAGGAACTTCGCCAAATCAAATTTTTGATAACTTCAACTCTAATTACCACCAGCTACCATTCACCCATATCCATATACAGTACAGACCAAAAGTTTGGACACACCTTCTCTTTCAAAGAGTTTTCTGTATTTTCATGACTGTGAAAATTGTAGATTCACACTGAAGGCATCAAAACTATGAATTAACACATGTGGAATTATATACTTAACAAAAAAGTATGAAACAACTGAAAATATGCTAAATGCCATCTACTTATGCTCTAAAGACCTGTGTAAAGTTTACTTGGATATTGACTGATTGATCTGTCAATCACAGGTCTTTAGCGCATAAGTAGATGGCGTTTAGCGTTTTTTCTCATCTCTGCCCAAACCCCTGAAGAAGCCAGATGTACTGGTGAAACATGTTGGGGGGCAGCATTAGGTTTTAGTTTCTGCCGATCTGACTGCATGTGTGTGATTTCAGCAATCAATAACATATCTACCCACTATTGAGGATAGTGATCACCGAGTGGTCTAGTGAGTTAGTGAGAGTAACTAGTCACTATTTTCCTCAGTATGTCATGGTGGTAACAGGACCAGTGCACACTTATACCACCATGGACGTTTGATATAATTAGTCATAAAATGAATACACACAATGACAGTATATAGAGGGCAGTGATTTTAAACTTTTCTTTTTTGTGGCTCACTTTTATATTAGATACATTAAAAGTTATGTTTTATTAGCGATATGTCAGATATCTGGGTCTAAGTTTGGTTAAGAGCCTCTTTTGGCTGCTGTGATTAATATGTAAAAAACCATTACCTAGATAGGGTCCTCCTTTTTTGGTGTACACTATGAGTCCAAATTTGAGATCTTTGGTTCCAACCACCGTGTCTTTGTGCGACGCAGAAAAGGTGAACGGATGGACTCTACATGCCTGGTTCCCACCGTGAAGCATGGAGGAGGAGGTGCGATGGTGTGGGGGTGCTTTGCTGGTGACACTGTTGGGGATTTATTCAAAATTGAAGGCATACTGAACCAGCATGACTACCACAGCATCTTGCAGCGGCATGCTATTCCATCCGGTTTGCGTTTAGTTGGACCATCATTTATTTATCGACAGGACAATGACCCCAAACACACCTCCAGGCTGTATAAGGGCTATTTGACCAAGGAGGAGAATGATGGGGTGCTACGTCAGATGACCTGGCCTCCACAGTCACCAGACCTGAACCCAATCGAGATAGTTTGGGGTGAGCTGGACCGCAGAGTGAAGGCAAAAGGGCCAACAAGTGCTAAGCATCACTGGAAACTCCTTCAAGACTGTTGGAATACCATTTCAGGTGACTACCTCTTGAAGCTCATCAAGAGAATGCCAAGAGTGTGCAAAGCAGTAATCAAAGCAAAAGGTGGCTACTTTGAAGAACCTAGAATATAAGACATATTTTCAGTTGTTTCACACTTTTTTGTTAAGTATATAATTCCACATGTGTTAATTCATAGTTTTGATGCCTTCAGTGTGAATTTACAATTTTCATAGTCATGAAAATACAGAAAACTCTTTGAATGAGAAGGTATGTCCAAACTTTTGGTCTCTACTGTATGTTGCTGGCACTTTGACATTACTAATGCTGTCTTAGTGTTAAAAAGCCTGAAAGGGGTTGCATACAGTCCTAGGAGTCCTTAGAGTGTCATACATGACTTTTCAGGGCACTTTTGATTCAGTTTGATTCGGACTGAGATTCAGAGTTTTATTCGAACTGAATCAAATATGATATCCAATTTTATTAAAATGCACAGGAAATGAATTTTTGGAAATTTGCTCATCTCTATTGATAACAGCTGTTAAAGTAGTGGGAAGCTGCAGGGTTAATGTAGCATTACATCATGTCCATTTGACTTAATTGCTGTCCATGTAATGGACGGACTTATAGGACTTCCCAGCTTTGATATCCATATGCCCTAAAGGGGATTTAAAATGCTGAACAAAGTCTCATTCACCAAGTCATCTGTGGGTCCTTACAGCTAAGTTAATTTAATTGGTTGCTCAAAGAACCACAAAAAAATGGCCACAAGTGAATTTTTGTCACCAACTCAAATTCTAATAGTTCTGCTAAACATGCAAAACAAGTTTACAGGTATGCCTAATAAACTCTAATGGAAGAGACATACAAATTGTTCATGTATGCCCCTGTAGTCATTTATACTGTATACGGTAGCACATTGTATTAAGCACAATTTCAGGTACTGACACATGGTAGATAAAGGAACATTTTGCATTGGGGCTCAACTTCCAGCTAAGTTTTTTTTAAAGATTTATGCTTAGTAAAATGCAGCAATTTTGAATCATACACCAGTTTGTTTGAAATGTTGTTCAAGGAAATTGGTGTACTCCATAACATTTTAGACCACAGAATGACTGGCTTTTTCTCATCTTGAAAAATACACTTTATTATGCAGTAACTTCTCATGCCCAAGAGATTCCTGCATTTTCAAATGAGCAAGAAAATATCACCACTAAATATTTAATTCTACCCAGTTATTGATAATATCTGCCTCCCAACTATATGTGTATGAATTTGACTTACAATTTTTCTTACAATTAAAGGGGTTGTGCGGGTTCAGAGCTGAACCTGGACATACCCCCATTTTCACCCAGACAGCCCCCCTGATATGAGCATCGGAGCATTTCATGCTCCAAAGCTCTCCTTTGCCCTGCGCTGAATTTTTTTTTTAGGAGATCCAGTGACATACCAGGCTCTCCATGGGTAAAGCTAGGCGGAGGCTTCCATCTAGCAGTGAGCCCGGTGATGTCACCATCACTAATGGGCGGGTTTTAGCGCCTTTCTAGTCTGTAAAATGATGTAACCACCAACACTGTTAGGTGGAAGCCACCGCCTAGCATTGAAAAAAATATAAACAAACAGGCCATGAAATGCTCCGATACTCATATTAGGGGGGCTGCTTCAGTGAAGATGGGGATATGTCCAGGTTCAGTTCTAAACCTGGACAAACCCTTTAAGGATGAAAATTTTTAATTTAATCTTAAATCTTTTCTCCCCCTTACATAAAAAGGATATAAAAGGGGGAATCTGATTGGTTGCTATGGAGAACTAAGCCAGTTCAACTTTACACCAGTTTGACAAATGACCCCCTAAAACATTTAGTTAACGGTTGAAGAAATCAAATAAACTTAGTATGTCCACCAGAATCCATGGATGTATCTTTCATTACACATGCTGAAAAATTTGTAGGCCCTGTACCAGTCTACATTTAGCCTGGAGAAGAGTTTTTGCAAGACTATTTTACTTAAAGTGGAAATTAACTTTTAGTAAGCTTTTGATATGTCATAGTGACATATCAAAAGCTTAGATCGGTGGGGGTCTCAATGTTCTCTAGAACAAAGGCAGAGAAGCAGATGCTTAGGGTACTCTTTCTTTGCTGCATGAGATGGGAGTGAGATGGGTCCATATACTTTCAATGATGTCTCGCTTGCTGTCCTACAGTGTGGAGAAAGAACTTACTAAGTGAGTGAAGCGCTCTTTTGATATGTCCCTATGATATATCAAAAGTTTACTGTAAGTACAGCACCATTTTAAAGTCTAAAATGAAAGCCTTAAAGTGAAATTGTAGTTTGTTACGATTTCAAAAGATTATACATACACATAAATTTCTGTCAAAACAGTACTGGACTGACACATACATTGGGCCTGTAAGTACAAATGATTTAAGTGCTCACAAACAGAAGAGTAGACTGCAGTACCGAGAAAGATCATCAAAATTAGGGTTATTTCATTTGGAAAAAGGCGACTGAGGCAGGATCTAATAACTATGTATAAATATATAAGGGGTCAGTACAGAGATCTGTCCCATCATCTATTTATCACCAGGACTGTGACTGTGACGAGTGGACATCCTCTGCATCTGGAGGAAAGAAGGTTTGTACACAAACATAGAAGAGGATTCTTTATGGTAAGAGCAGTGAGACTATGGAGCTCTCTGCCCAAGGAGGTGGTGATTTTTTCTTTTTTCTGGACAACCTAACCCAAAATTGTGCACAGCCAACATTTTTAAAGACATATTGGAAAACCATAATGAATGATAAAAATGATAAGCAATACATGTCTATAGCTCAATATAGTGTACTGATAACTAGAGATGAGCGAGTAGTGAAATATTCGAAAGTTCGAAATTCGATTCGAATAGACCGCGAAATTCGACTATTCGACCGACTATCGAATCCCATTATAGTCTATGGGAAAAAAATGCTCGCCACTTGGAAATCTCAATTCGACCACTTGGAGGTCACCAAGTCCACCCTGAAACCTCAGAAAAGGATGCCAACACTGCTGGAATGCAACTGGGACAGCAGGGGAAGCATGTCTGGGTGCATATAACGCGCCCAAGTCGCACTATTACGCCACTATCACAGCCTCTCAACAATACACTCCAAAGACAATATAACCTCTCTGTAAAGTGAGACCATACAAGGAAACCTTCTTTCCTCTACATTGCCATGGACCCCAAGCCAAACTAGACAAAAAAGAAGATGAAATTCTGCACCCCTTAAAATCACGTTGCCTATAACAACCACAGATGGCATAGGCAAAGGGGAAAGCAAATAGACCCCACCCCTAATTGTCATTGTGTGTGTGTGAGATGTGGTCAGACATGTCTTCTTTAAAATGTAAAAACAACTCAAACACATGCAGAAGCCTTAAAATGCCCAAATTGTTGACGCTTGAGATGTCAGTGACCCGACCTGGCCCAGTGTCATGTCTAGCAGGTAAAGCAGTGGGGATGTTGATGGATGCGTAGGACCGCAAAAGGCATGAAGAGGCCGTGGGCTGGCCAGAGGCTCATGGAAAATTTTGTGGAGGCCCAAGAGGTGAGACCTGTTAAAAATTTTGTTTAGGCCCAAGAGGTGAGACCTCTTTAAAATTTTGTGGAGGCCCAAGAGGTGAGACCTTGATAAAATTTTGTGGAGGCCCAAGAGGTGAGACCTGTTAAAAATTTTGTGAAGGCCCAAGAGGTGAGACCTTGATAAAATTTTGTGGAGGCCCAAGAGGTGAGACCTTGATAAAAATTTGTGGAGGCCCAAGAGGTGAGACCTTGATAAAAATTTTGTGGAGGCCCAAGAGGTGAGACCTGTTAAAAATTTTGTGGAGGCCCAAGAGGTGAGACCTTGATAAAATTTTGTGGCAGGCCCAAGAGGTGAGACCTTGATAAAATTTTGTGGAGGCCCAAGAGGTGAGACCTCTTAAACATTTTGTGGAGGCCCAAGAGGTGAGACCTCTTTAAAATTTTGTGGAGGCCCAAGAGGTGAGACCTTGATAAAATTTTGTGGAGGCCCAAGAGGTGAGACCTGTTAAAAATTTTGTGGAGGCCCAAGAGGTGAGACCTTGATAAAATTATGTGGAGGCCCAAGAGGTGAGACCTGTTAAAAATTTTGTGGAGGCCTAAGAGGTGAGACCTTGATAAAAATTTGTGGAGGCCCAAGAGGTGAGACCTTGATAAAAATTTTGTGGAGGCCCAAGAGGTGAGACCTATTAAAAAATTATGTGGAGGCCCAAGAGGTGAGACCTGTTAAACATTTTGTGGAGGCCCAAGAGGTGAGACCTCTTAAAAATTATGTGGAGGCCCAAGAGGTGAGACCTGTTAAAAATGATGTGGAGGCCCAAGAGGTGAGACCTCTTAAACATTTTGTGGAGGCCCAAGAGGTGAGACGTATTAAAAATTATGTGGAGGCCCAAGAGGTGAGACCTGTTAAACATTTTGTGGAGGCCCAAGAGGTGAGACCTGTTAAACATTTTGTGGAGGCCCAAGAGGTGAGACGTGTTAAAAATTATGTGGAGGCCCAAGAGGTGAGACCTGTTAAACATTTTGTGGAGGCCCAAGAGGTGAGACCGTGTTAAAAATTATGTGGAGGCCCAAGAGGTGAGACGTGTTAAAAATTATGTGGAGGCCCAAGAGGTGAGACGTGTTAAAAATTATGTGGAGGCCCAAGAGGTGAGACGTGTTAAAAATTATGTGGAGGCCCAAGAGGTGAGACCTGTTAAAAATTATGTGGAGGCCCAAGAGGTGAGACCTGTTAAAAATTATGTGGAGGCCCAAGAGGTGAGACCTGTTAAAAAATTATGTGGCAGAGCCTTGCCAAGAGGTGAGACCTCTTAAACATTTGTGGAGGCCCAAGAGGTGAGACGTATTAAAAATTATGTGGAGGCCCAAGAGGTGAGACCTGTTAACATTTTGTGGAGGCCCAAGAGGTGAGACCTGTTAAACATTTTGTGGAGGCCCAAGAGGTGAGACGTGTTTAAAAATTATGTGGAGGCCCAAGAGGTGAGACCTGTTAAACATTTTGTGGAGGCCCAAGAGGTGAGACGTGTTAAAATTATGTGGAGGCCCAAGAGGTTAGACGTGTTAAAAATTATTGTGGAGGCCAAGAGGTGAGACTGTTAAAAATTATGTGGAGGCCCAAGAGGTGAGACTGTTAAAATTATGGGAGGCCCAAGAGGTGAGACCTGTTAAACATTTTGTGGAGGCCCAAGAGGTGGAGACCCTCGTTAAAAATTATGTGGAGGCCCAAGAGGTGAGACCTGTTAAACATTTTGTGGAGGCCCAAGAGGTGAGACCTCTTAAAAATTATGTGGAGGCCCAAGAGGTGAGACCTGTTAAACATTTTGTGGAGGCCCAAGAGGTGAGACCTCTTAAAAATTATGTGGAGGCCCAAGAGGTGAGACCTGTTAAAAATTATGTGGAGGCCCAAGAGGTGAGACCTCTTAAACATTTTGTGGAGGCCCAAGAGGTGAGACATATTAAAAATTATGTGGAGGCCCAAGAGGTGAGACCTGTTAAAAATTATGTGGAGCCCAAGAGGTGAGACCTCTTAAACATTTTGTGGAGGCCCAAGAGGTGAGACGTATTAAAAATTATGTGGAGGCCCAAGAGGTGAGATGTGTTAAAAATTATGTGGAGGCCCAAGAGGTGAGACCTGTTTAAAAATTATGTGGAGGCCCAAGAGGTGAGACCTCTTAAACATTTTGTGCAGGCCCAAGAGGTGAGACCTCTTAAAAATTATGTGGAGGCCCAAGAGGTGAGACCTGTTAAACATTTTGTGGAGGCCCAAGAGGTGAGACCTGTTAAACATTTTGTGGAGGCCCAAGAGGTGAGACCTGTTAAACATTTTGTGGAGGCCCAAGAGGTGAGACCTGTTAAACATTTTGTGGAGGCCCAAGAGGTGAGACCTCTTAAACATTTTGTGGAGGCCCAAGAGGTGAGACCTATTAAACATTTTGTGGAGGCCCAAGAGGTGAGACCTCTTAAAAATTATGTGGAGGCCCAAGAGGTGACACCTCTTAAACATTTTGTGGAGGCCCAAGAGGTGAGCCATAAATATATAAATTTTTCTTATTTACGGAGCAATTCTACGGCGGTTAAGGAGGAGGAGGTGGAGGAGGAAATGGCACTTCATACAGATGGCACTTCACTTTTGGCTGCTTTCCACTGTTGGAGAAGCAAAGTCCGGGTCAATCCACTTGCTGTTCATTTTGATTAGCGTCAGCCTGTCGGCACTGTCGGTTGACAGGCGGCTGCGCTTATCGGTTATAATGCCCCCGGCTGCGCTGAACACCCTTTCTGATAGCACGCTGGCGGCAGGGCAGGCAAGCACCTCCAAGGCGTACAGGGACAGTTCCAGCCACGTGTCCAACTTGGAGACCCAGTAAGTGTAGGACGCCGAGGGATCGGGGAGGACAGGGTTACGGTCTGCCAGGTACTCCCGCAACATCCGCCGATACTTGTCCCTCCTGCTGATAGCGGGCCCCGCAGTGATGGAAGTTGCACGAGGGGGTGCCATGAACGTGTCCCACACCTTGGAGAGTGTTCCCCTGGTGGCTGTGGGCCTGATAGATGTTGTGGGACTCTGGGAGACCCTCTCCTCTCTGCCGCCAGCGATGGTGGGTGGGAAAATCTCCATCATGTTCTGCACGAGTTCCCTCTGGTATTCCAGCAATCGATTTGTCCTCTCCTCTACCGGAATAAAAGAGGAGACATTATCTTTATACCGGGGGTCCAGGAGTGCGAAGACCCAGTACAGTTTGTTCTCCACTATCCGGACAACACGTGTGTCCCGGGAAAAGCAGCCCAGCATGAAGTCAGCCATGTGTGCCAGACTCTGAATAGGCATGACCTCACTGCCCCCTCCAGAAGGATCACTTGCCATTTCCTCCTCTTCCTCTTCCGCCTCCTCTCCGCCCCATCCGCGCTGAACCAATGGGACGCACACAGCCTGACTGCTACCCTCGCCGCCAGCATCCTCCTCCTCTTCCACAGCCACCTCCACGTCGTCCTCCTCCTCCTCATCCTCATCCTCCTGCAACTGCCACCGTGAAGCAGACAAAAGTGTGGTCTGACTGTGTAGCTCCGTTGCGTCTCCTCCTACCCCCGTCTCCTCTGCGTGCAATGCGTTCTCCCTTATTGCGATGAGGGATTCTTTAAGGACGCATAGGAGCGGGATGGTTACGCTCACTATAGCGTCCTCGCTGCTGACCTTCTTGGTGGACTCCTCAAAGATACGCAGTACATCGCATATGTCTGCCATCCATGGCCACTCGTGGTTGGCAAACTGAGGGAGCTGAGTTGGAGGCACGCGTGGATTCATAATCTGGTACTCCATCAATGCTCTCTGCTGCTCACACACCCTGGCCAACATGGAATAGGTGGAATTCCAGCGAGTCGGCAGGTCGCACAACAGCCGATGTTCAGGCAAATGGAGGCGTTGCTGGAGTTTTTTTAAGCTAGCAGCAGCTACAGTTGACTTCCGAAAGTGAGCGCACAAGCGCCGCACTTTCACCAGTAGCTCTGCCAGGTTGGGGTAAGTCTTTAGAAATTTTTGGACTACCAGATTAAAAACGTGGGCCAGGCATGGTACGTGATTGAGTTCGGCAAGCTCCAGAACCGCCACCAGGTTACGGCCGTTATCGCACACGACCATGCCTGGTCCTAGCTGCAGCGGCGACAGCCACATCTCCGTCTGCTGCAATATGGCGTCCCTCACCTCTGGGGCGCTGTGCTTCCTGTCGCCCAAGCTGATGAGCTTAAGCACCGCCTGCTGACGTCTCCCCGCGCCAGTGCTGCAACGCTTCCAGCTAGCGGCTGAGGGCGATGTTAAGGCAGAGGAGGAGGAGGAGGGGGGGTTTATCAGAACCCATGCTGGCAATCTTGGGCGGGGGTGGTAGGTAGGCCGTCTCTGTTTGCGACCCGTCCCCGCTTCCACTACATTCACCCAGTGTGCCGTCAAAGAGATGTATCGTCCCTGGCCGCAAGCGCTTGTCCACGAGTCGGTGGTCAAGTGGACCTTTGCGCTGACTGCGTACCTCAGGGCCCGCCTGATGTTACGCAACACGTGCTGGTGCAGGGCGGGGACGGCACTCCGGGAAAAGTAGTGGCGGCTGGGGACGGAATAGCGAGGTGCGGCAGCCGCCATCAGGTCGCGGAAGGCCTGCGTCTCCACAAGCCTAAACGGCAACATCTCCAGGGCCAGCAGTTTGGAGATGTGGCAGTTTAAGGCTTGGGCTTGGGGGTGACTCGAGGCGTACTTCCGCCTGCGGTCGAACGCCTGCGAGATGGACAGTTGTTGGGACGAGGAGTGTGAAGGTGCAGGCGAAGAGGCGGGGGAAGGGGAGGCTGAAGGAGAAGGCCCCAAAGTAGCCGAGGCAGAGGTAGATGTGGAGGTGTCCTGGCTGGAGGTCTGGACCGCAGATGCAGCACACAACACAGGGGAAGAGGCAGTGGCAGCAAGACCGGGCGCAGGTTGTATTGCGTTTGCTCTCTCCCACTCAGCCCAGTGCTTGACTTCCAAGTGACGCCGCACGCCTGAGGTGGTCAGATTGCTCTTCTCAGAGCCCCTACTCAGTTTTGAGTGGCAGAGTGTGCAAACCGCGCTCAGTTTGTCATCCGCACAAACATTAAAAAATCTCCACACCACAGAAGTACGAGGCCTCGATGGGGGAGCTTCGCGCGACTGCCCGCTGCCGGGAACAGCTTCGGCCCTGCTGGCTGTGGCCTCACTTCTCTGTCTGGACTGTCCTCTGCCTCTGGACATCCCTCTGCCTGTGGACATCCCTCTGCCTCTGGACATCCCTCTGCCTCTTGCTGCCTTTTTCGGTGCTGCGCAGACCACCACCTCTCCACTACTTTCCTCGCTGGACATCACCCCTGGCCAAGTGGGGTCGGTCATTTCGTCATCCACCACCTCAACTTCCTCACTCTGCTCCTCCTCCTGCCCACTGGACATTCCAACAGCCTCCCTTGATGGCAACTGCGTCTCATCATCATCATCGCTCATAATAACAGATGCTGGCTCAGGGTCCACATCAGCAGTAGATGGCGAAAACTCAAGTGTTTGGGCATCACTACAAACAAATTCCTCTGCTAGCTCCTGGGATTCTTCCGGCAAATCTGAAAAAGGACCCGAAAAGAGCTCCTCGGAGGGGTCAATGGTGGGATGACTCTGTTGGCCAGGTGTGGAGGAAGGAGGGTCAGAGTGAGACTGTGTGGATGACTGGCTGGTGGACAACTGTGTGGAAGCGCTATCGGCTATCCATTGCACCACCTGTTCAACCTGCTCAGGCCTCAACAGCGGTGTAACCCGCCCCCTGCTTAACTGTCCCATAAAGGCAGGGATTCTGGATGAGCGGGATCCTGGCTGACCCTCACCAGCACGCATTGTATCCCCACTGGCTTCAACAAGGCCCCCAACAGCATTTCCGCGCCCCCGTCCTCGTCCACGTCCTATTCCGCTAGCCCCCCGCCGCATTTTATTTTTTTTTGGTTACAATATTTTGCCTTCACAGCGGTGAAATTAATTTGCAAGAGAACGCACAGTACAGTTGCCAATTGTAAGGCCTATATATTGTATATTTCAAGGTACACAGCCGTGTACTAAGTGATCAGACGGTGTGTATGAACACCAGGTATGAGAAATTACTTTGCAAGAGAACGCACAGTACAGTTGGCAATTGTAAGGCCTATATATTGTATATTTCAAGGTACACAGCCGTGTACTAAGTGATCAGATGGTGTGTATGAACACCAGGTATGAGAAATTACTTTGCAAGAGAACGCACAGTACAGTTGCCAATTATAAGGCCTATATATTGTATATTTCAAGGTACACAGCCGTGTACTAAGTGATCAGACGGTGTGTATGAACACCAGGTTTGAGAAATAACTTTGCAAGAGAACGCACAGTACAGTTGGCAATTGTAAGGCCTATATATTGTATATTTCAAGGTACACAGCCGTGTACTAAGTGATCAGACGGGTGTGTATGAACACCAGGTTTGAGAAATTACTTTGCAAGAGAACGCACAGTACAGTTGGCAATTGTAAGGCCTATATATTGTAATATTTCAAGGTACACAGCCGTGTACTAACTGATCAGACGGTGTGTATGAACACCAGGTATGAGAAATTACTTTGGCAAGAGAACGCACAGTACAGTTGCCAATTATAAGGCCTATATATTGTATATTTCAAGGTACACAGCCGTGTACTAAGTGATCAGACGGTGTGTATGAACACCAGGTATGAGAAATTACTTTGCAAGAGAACGCACAGTACAGTTGGCAATTGTAAGGCCTATATATTGTATATTTCAAGGTACACAGCCGTGTACTAAGTGATCAGACGGTGTGTATGAAAACCAGGTATGAGAAATTACTTTTCAAGAGAACGCACAGTACAGTTGCCAATTATAAGGCCTATATATTGTATATTTCAAGGTACACAGCCGTGTACTAAGTGATCAGACGGTGTGTATGAACACCAGGTTTGAGAAATTACTTTGCAAGAGAACGCACAGTACAGTTTGCCAAATTATTAAGGCCTATATATTGTATATTTCAAGGTACACCAGCCGTGTACTAAGTGATCAGACGGTGTGTATGAACACCAGGTTTGAGAAATTACTTTGCAAGAGAACGCACAGTACAGTTGCCAATTATAAGGCCTATATATTGGTATATTTCAAGGTA
>ONZH01000034.1:0-46014 GCA_900303285.1 Rhinella marina | reverse complement strand
TAAATGAGCCAGGCCTGCCGGCCCGTCCCATGGGCGGGGAAAAGTGGCCGATTGTGGCACAAAAGACCTTTGTGCCGCAAACTGCGACAGATATATGCCAGATTCTGGATGATAAATGGATATGTAGTTATAGGCTGTATCTATACTATTCACCAGGTTCTTGATGATGAACGGATCTGTAGTTATAGGCTGTATCTATACTATTCACCAGGTTCTAGATAATAAATGGATCTATAGTTATATGCTGTATCTATACTATTCATCATACTGTTCTCATCTAATAGACATAAATTGCGATTAACCCTTTGCTTGGAATTGTGGTGGCAGTGTTGTATACAAACCTCTTAAAATGAAAGTCCTTGCTGTGTTTTTTCTATAGATCTATAAACTTGATTATGGAAACATTTGAATATTCTTTGTCTTTTTCCAGATATTTAAGGACTAAAGAAAGAAGATTTATCACACAGATATACAGTACTACATACTGTAGAATATATTTGTAATAAAGCTATTGGTTACCAAAGACATTTCATGACTTCCCATTTACCTACTTCCCTTGGATGCAACATTTGGAATGAATTCTGGAAACTTGAGATGCTCCCTCTGGGCAAATTTTAATAGAAGACACATGGAAGTTATTTAGTTTTTGCTGTCAATTAAATCTCTGACGTGTTGTGTCCCTCAGAGAATACGGGAGAGCAGAGAGCAATACTGATCCGCTGATGTCTCCTTGGACCAGAACTGAGCACTTAGCATGTATGACTATTCCACTGATTCATCATCCTTTTTTATAACACAATAATGGGCATTTACAAGATGATGCAAACTGGAGAAAGGCTATGGATCGCACGCTGCACGACTCCTACATATTATCCCAAGTGTATCTAACGCCGTGGTGGTCATGCTAGATGGACTGTCTAAGCTGAACTACCAAAATATCACACAATCCCCCCCTATGATGCACATGTCCACAGTACTGTACAGTACTAGCATGGTGTATATACTCTAGTTTTTTTTTTTAACAAATATTTTTTTAAACATTTTTTAGTTAAATTAACAAAATGAGAGAACAAGTTTGTACTGAGCATTAAATAGTTCAATTGAAAGGGGTATTCCAGTTATTTCAAGTTATCCCTTATCCACAGGATAGGGGATATCTATTAGATCAGTAGGGATCCTACTTTGGGACCCCAACAATCATGAGAACAGTGGCTCTGTACCCTGTGAGGACCCCTTAAATGAATTGAGTGGCAGGTTGAGCATGTGCACTGTGGCTCCATTCATATCCATGGGTCTGCCGGAAATGGCAGAGTGCTGTACTCGGTTATCTCCTGCAGTCCTATATTGACGAATGGAGCAGGGGCGTAGCTATAGGGGGTGCAGAGGTAGCTACTGGGCCCAGGAGGCTGAGGGGGCCCAAAGACCCTTGTGCCACATAAGAAGACACCGGTATTATAGAACCTGCATGCTGGTCAAGTTACACCTCTGGCTGGAGCAAAGGGTTAGGTCAAGAATTTGGCATGGAGCGGGGTTGCTGTTTCAATTTTTGCCTCAGGTAGCACAAAGGCTATATGTTTCCCTGTCCCTGGACACAAAGCACAGAGTGAAGGGGGGCCCAAGCTGAACTCTTGCACCAGGGCCCATGAGCCTTTAGCTATGCCCCTGGGATGGAGTGACAGTGCACATACTCCATTCATTTTGGTGCCCTCATTCTCATGATTATTGAGGGTTCCAGTTGTCTGATTCTCCCACCGATTTAATAGTTATCCAGTATCCTCTGGATAGGGGATATCTTAGAATAAACAGAATACCCCTTTTAAAGGGGTTATCCCATGATATCCTATAGTACATGACAGTCTCGTTCTAACAAACTTACCTGTACCTCCCATGAATCGAGACATCTCCCCTTCATTGCTCCAGTTGTTCTGCTAGATTTATTTCAAGCTAGCAGCTTAGGTGATGTGCACTTTCTCAGGGGTATGTCCTTTCTACTGCAGCTGGTAGAATGTGCAACTGAGCATGTGCGTCCATCTCAGTGAGCAGGACAGAGAAATTAGAAAAAGAGCAAACAGCAGGTGGCGCTATACAGATAGATTCCAGTGAATAACTCAGTGGCTAGACAAAATGTTTAATTACATGCGGTTACCGGCCGAACTGGATGGACAGATGTCTTTTTTCGGCCTTATAAACTATGTTACTATGTTACAAAAGTATTCAGATCCAGGAGCTGGTTTTAAAAATGTAGAATATTTTTAATGGGACAACCCCTTTAAGTAAAGAAGGGAAACATATGCAAAATGTATAGGGCTGTTTGGGTCTAAGGTGCTTACAGTAATTCTTATGCCAGTAAGTAAACTGAGCCACAGATGCCCAATGGTTTGGTGTACAGATTACAGTTTTGTCAATGGTTGAAACTGGTTTACAACTCTAAATTGTCTCATGAGGACAACCCCAGCCCATATTCCCTATTAGAGCATGTGTACATAATAGAGGGAGAGGTCTAATGCTTCAGGACCCCCCCCCCTCCCCCTCTATGAGCCAGAAGGGAGAAGCATTCTATGTGTGGTTCCGGTTCTGGAGGACCAGAGCTTTCCTTGTATTATAAGGACAGCCTTTCATTGGAATGACTGCCATCTAATATTACATTTCATCTGCAATGGCTGCCAAAAATATCAGGCTGCCATGTCCTGAGGATATTGGGACAAAAACTAATACGATCAACTGCCCCGATGGTCTCTTTTTGAAAGGGGCACCGTGTGATCATTCAACCCCAGACTTGATAGTTTCATGGGGCCAACTCTAGTTTAGCATGAGCTCTTATCAAGTCATAGAAGACATCTGTCTACTCTAGCTATTGACCCGTCCACTGACTAAAGACTTATGTACCAGAAAGGACCAAGATCTTTGTCTTAAACATCTGCAGGATTCCTTTCCACAGGTCCAACAACATTGGCAACCAGAAATGGTGGGAAGTGACCCAAGAACCATGAGAAGGGGATTAGGGAAGGGGCAAACAAGCACACATCCTCTTCTCCTAGCCGAGTCCAGATGTGGTCTTAACCAGCACCAGAATCTGACCTTGTTTTCATTTTTCAGCAATGCTATAAGTAAATATTTTTTTTACTTGAGAAGAAATTTAGGGACATTGTTACCCAGGGAAAAAGTGCCTTCACCCTAGTGCAGCTAGGCCATAGCTCACATAGCCATAGACCCCCATGATCTGATATTGATGACCTATCCTGAGGAGAAGCCATCAATATCTAAGTCCTGAAAACTTCATTCTGTATTTTATCTAGACAAACTACAATGAAAAATGAGTTCTGATCAACGTCCTGCAGTGTTCTAATCAGTTGGGTTGGCACCACGAGTAGCACGGCCATATTTTATGGTAAGGCCAGTTAGGCAGATAGATTGGGGTAATACTATCGACGGATATACTGTAATGTGTCCATAGACCTCTATGAACCAGAAATATGACAAATTAATTTCAAGGCTTAGGCCTCATGCACACAACCGTATCCAATTTGCAGTCCGATGATTGATGATCTGCAAAACACGGATCCCGGCCACCTGCATGCTGACAATCTTATTTTTTTAAATCTCCTGTAGAAATGTCACAAAATGGACAAGATTAGGACATGTTCTATTTTTTTTTTTTTGCGGGGCCGGGGAATGGACATACGAATGTGGACAGCACACTGCCTCATTGAAATAAATGGATCTGCTGCTGTTTTGCAAAAAAAAAAAAAAATGCAGATCGGATGCAGACAGATCATACAGTCGTGTGATTGAGGCCTAAGTATAACAAGATGCACTGCAAATAATTTACTAAAGTGTGTGTGTATATATAATAGTGGTGTACTACTTACCCATGCAGCAGAAAATACAGCACTATCATCCAGCCTGGCCTAAGGGGTTTATTACCTCTGACATTATTGTGTATAACTGTATAAGGAGGTCCTCTAGCCTTACACTTCTTCCCTTCAGGGACTATAATGGTTTCCATTTTCCAATCATCAGGGACATGAGAAAAGGTCTAATCTCCAGCATCTTCTTGGACGCTCTCCATGACTTCTGTGCACCATGCTCGTTATAGCTGTGCATACTTGATGCCAAGACTCTGCATATCCTCACCCTGTCCCAGCATACAAAGGACAAATAGTACATAATAAATCAGACATTTTTAAGCCTCAGCTCTCACTTTAGGGACATTTCAGTCCATGGGGTCATTGTGATGATCGGTACAGACTGTACTTGGAAAGGGAAGGATGAAATGTAGAATGAATCTGTGAAAACCAGAAGTCAAGGGAATTTGTATCTGCTGACACCAAGAGAAGTATCTTCTGAAGGTGGCTATTAAAGGGCTTGTTATACATTAAGGGAAAGTCTTGTCCTCTAAAGGGGTTGTTTGGGACTTAGTGGGTTTCCTGGGTTTAGGATATTGATGGCCTCTTCACAGGATAGGCCACCAGTACCCGATCGGTGGGGATCTGACGCTCAGCACTCCTGCCAAGCTGTTTGGAGAGGTCACCTGGATGGTATGAAGCTACAGTACCCTGCATCTCTGTCCCAGCATGAAGGTAGAGGGACTCATGCAAACAATAAGCACCATGTCCTCTTCAAACAGCTGATTGGTGAGGTTTCCAAGAATCGGACTCCCTCCAATCTGATATTAATCTTAAGGATAGGCTATTAATGTTCTGATTTAGGAAAACCCCTTTAAATATTGAACAGGACTAGGATGCAGTTCTGGGTATAGACACTGAGATGGACAGGCTGCTGTACCTTAATTCTGCTGTTGTTTTGGGGATCCCGAGAGGCAGCTCCCTGACAATCATATCTTGTGGTAAGACAGGCCATATGTATTACTTATGCCTTCCTTCCAATACTTTGCTGTTACTTGTTTGATGCTGTATTAGGACATCTGTGCATATAGATGTGGGGCCGCCATTCTTTTCTGACTTTTCCTTTCAGTAGGAGCTGTAAAGATTGGCTCTCTCTGGAGGGCCCGGCGCATCTACATCGAGGTCTCATCGATATTTAGCGGGTGAGTGTAGAGAGGACCTATTGTTAGGGGAACCTTTTGAACAAAGATGGCTTGTCCAACCATAGAATTCCCTTACTTAACTACTGGCTACTGAATTTACTACTTGCTTCTCTGTACTGCCAAGGGGCATAAACCCCCAAAACAGGTATCTACTGATAGGTGTCTCTTCCTGTTGGAAAACTCTATGGTTTGGCTGGTATAAAGTAGTTTTCTGCCTTGCCTGCTTTCACACGGCTGTGTGTGGTCCATGTGACAGCTGCATTTCCAGGACTGACCGTGGTTTAAGTGAGCCGACCTCACAGCACCATAAATCACTATGATGCTATGAGTTTGGCTCACATGAACCACAGCTGGTCCAGGAAATGCAGCCATCACATGAATCTCACAAAATGGCCTTATAGATCATCGGGTAAAGTAAATGGGGCTGAACGGCAATACCAGACATAACCTATCGTAGCCACATCTTCTATCGTCATACAGCCCCTTTAAGAACATTTGGGACTTCCTGAGGAATGGGGCCCCACGGTGAATGGAGAGCAAGCTGCTCTAGCATGACTTTCACTTTTCGCAGCTATGGAGCTTCTATAGCACTGGGTAGCCGCGCACGCACTGTGTCCTCTCCATTCACTGTTGTGGGACCTCCATATTGCTGGATGGAAAGGTGGCAGAGCATGCACAGTGTCCTCTCCATATAATGTTGTGGGACCTCCATAGCCTTGGATGGAAAGGTGGCAGATCATGCACAGTGTCCTCTCCATATAATGTTGTGGGACCTCCATAGCGCTGGATGGAAAGGTGGCAGAGCATGCAGTGTCCTCTCCATATAATGTTGTGGGACCTCCATAGCGCTGGATGGAAAGGTGGCAGAGCATGCACAGTGTCCTCTCCATATAATGTTGTGGGACCTCCATAGCGATGGATGGAAAGGTGGCAGAGCATGCACAGTGTCCTCTCCATATAATGTTGTGGGACCTCCATAGCGCTGGATGGAAAGGTGGCAGAGCATGCACAGTGTCCTCTCCATATAATGTTGTGGGACCTCCATAGCCTTGGATGGAAAGGTGGCAGAGCATGCACAGTGTCCTCTCCATATAATGTTGTGGGACCTCCATAGCCTTGGATGGAAAGGTGGCAGAGCATGTACTGCGTTCTCTCCACTCACTGTTGAGGGACCTCCATAGTACTGAATGAAAGGGAGGCCGCGCATGCACAGTGTCCTCTCCATTGGCTGTTGTGGAACATCCATAGCGCTGGATGGAAAGATGGCAGAGCATGCACAGCGTCCTCTCATTTCACTGTTGTGGGGCTTCCAAAAATAGATGAGCGTCCCATAGCAGTGAATGGAGAACATGCCATGCATGGGGTAGCTGGCTCTACGTTGACAGTGAGGTCCCTTTATTGAGATGGCATCAGGTCCCAGAGATAGGTAGGACCTGCAACTATCAGACCTTCATGGTATATCCTATCAATATGCCATAAATGTCAATGTTTAATAAATATATTACATACTAATAATTACTCTGTTACATAACCCATTCACTGTATAAAAACCAAAGCGGTTAAAAGTATTACTTTTATCACACTGAAGAATATATTGTATAAAGATAAAATTCCTTTTTTCATTCGGCGTCTAGTACTTGTCTCCAGCTCAGGACCCAAAAATCAAGTCGAAGGAATTTTCCTGTATACATTGTATGTCTAATGCGTAGTGTGCGTGTGTTTATCTGTCATCCTTTAAATGTCAACTTCTGCATATATACTGAATGACAGATTGGATATATTATATACACATATGCAAAAGATATGTTCTTCCTAAGACCAAATTTATATAAACCAACTTATGCAATTTTTATATGCCTTGTTTGAATTGTAGTGTTTATTAAAGTTTTTTTTTCAGATCTTTTATTGTGTTTATTACATGTGCCCTGCCGTCATTTTCTAACCAGCAAGATGGCCGACACTGTCCACTGCCTAGTCATTTTCGGATGAGAATGTATAATCTGTATGCGCCCTCTAGTGGTAGAATGAGTGTTTTCTGCTTTGGCATTATTGTTTCCAGACATTTTCAGGAAAGAAAACTGGAATGATTCGAAAGAGATGTCAGCTGTAACACGGGGGGTGATGACAGATGAACACCCGTAACATTCAGCTGATACATTCTGGGCCTATATTGGGTGTAGACAGGATCTTCTACGGTATGATGCCCAGTAGAGAGGTCCGAATGCAGAGGCCCCACAGTCAATGCTCGTACATCGCAGACCACAAATTGCGGTCCACAGCACGGGCACTGACGGCACATTCTGGTTCGTTGGGTGATCCTATCACTCGTGCAGGCACCACCGATTATGGCTTCTGAGCAGCAGATCGTGTGTGGTCTAAATAGTGATCTGCAACTCGGAAGCCATGAATCTGTATGAGGACGAGGGATCGCAATAGCTATCCCCCGTCCTCATACAGTGAAGGAGATCGCTGCAGGTAAATGCAAAGTCTCCTTCACTGAACGAGCAGCCGACTGTCGGGAAGGAACGCTTCCTTCCTGACCATCAGCTGCTCAGTCGGGTCCGTCTAAACCCACCTTTAGAATGCTCCTGCTCCCAACAATAGAAACAGTTCATTACGTTATGCCTTCTTCAGCCTTTCCCTAATATTAAAGGGCATCTGTCAGCAGTTTTGTACCTATAACACTGGCTGACCTGTTACATGTGTACTTGGCAGCTGAAGGCATCTGTGTTGGTCCCATGTTCGTATGTGTCCTAATTGCTGAGAAAACAAAATGATGTTGTAATATATGTAAATGAGCCTCTAGGAGCAACAGGGGCGTTGTCATTACAACTAGAGGCTCTGCTCTCTCTGCAACTGGCGGACCCTCTGTAATTTGATTGACAGGGCCAGACGTAATCACGGTTTCCCATGTAGGAAACACCATGTGCAGTAGTAAGACGTATCAAGTCTCATGGCCAGATATGAAGGCATTTTCACTACAAGCCCCTGTCCATCAAAATGCAGAGGGTGCAGCAGTTGCAGAGAGAGCAGAGCCTCTAGGTGTAACGGCAACGCCCCTGTTGCTCCTAGAGGCTCATTTGCATATATTTAAACATCATTCTCAGCAATGAAGGCACATATGAACATGGGACCAACACAGATGCCTTCAGCTGCCAAGCGCACATATAACAGGTCAGCCAGTGTCATAGGTACAAATCTGCTGACAGATGCCCTTTAAACTCGCTTTTATGGTGTGAACAAACTGATCACTGTTTTATCGCATTCCATGCAGATTTAGTGAAATTAGCAGCGTATAGAAAAATAAAAAAAAAAGCAGACGCAGTAACTGAGTAAAATCTTTAATATAGAAAAATAATATATTAGCCATATGATATAATGGCTGCAGTTCTTGGACAGTCAGTACATGGCAATATTGTGTACCTCATCTTTTAACAAATTAGAGAAAGTGATGAAATTTCACAAGAAAACTGCAAGCACTGAACACTGATTTCAGCTCCGGAGCACTGTGTATACTGAGAGAAGCTTGTAGTGTTGAGAGCTGTTATTTGTAATGACCCGTCATAATCTGTTTCAGATGCCTTTTATTTTTCTCCATGAACCTATAAGGTTGGGTTCACACAGTTTTTGTGGCATTTTGCATTATTTTTATTTTTGCACACATGTTTTGTTGTTTATTTTTGCTGGAAAAAAGACTAGCTCCAGATGTTGGATGAAAGATTATAGGAAGTATCAAATGCAGGACACAGTTTTGTTTTTTTTTTGCTAGTACTTTTTTTCAATTTGTGGGAGTTTTGTGTCTATGGTTCTTTAAAAATACACAACATGTTGAAGCAATGGCGTTTTTTTTTTCAGTGGTTTTCCCATGGCCTTCTCTATAGGGAAACCATGCCTGAAAAAAAAAATGTAATTTACATGCAGAAAAAAAAAAAAATTCCACTAAAAACCCTTACAGTTTTTATAGATGGAAACAGAACTGCCAAACCAAATTTGTGTGTGAAGGAGGCCTTATAGATCGGTTACATATCCATGCTGCTGCACAAATTACTGCTCTGCTATTCTGATCTTCAAAAAACAGCTGAAGTTGAAGAACTAAGGCAGATGTGAACAGAGCCTAAAAGCATTATAAAAAAAAGATGCCTGCTTTCTTCTAAAAACAGCACCACACCTGCCTACAGGTTGTGTTTGGTATTGCAGCTCATTTCCATTAAAGAAGAACTCCCGCTAAAATTTTTATTCTGTGACCTGTTAGAAAGGTGCATGATATAATCTGTAGTGAATGCAATCTTCTTATCAGATAATGTAATTGTGAGTAATAACCTCTCTTCTTATTGTAGCTGGGTCATGTGACCAACTCCCTGACCTCCAACTGACCCAGGACAGGAAGACAGTCACTGCTCTATTCATTCTTATGAGACTGAAAGTGAGGCTCCCATAGGAATACATAGAGAATTAGACTTCCTGTCCACACACAACTCTCGTGTGAGTTGGTGGGTCTAATTCCTAGTCACATGACACAGATGAGAAACATCAGGGAGATTAACTCAAAAATTCAGACACTGGTAAGAAAATTACATTCACTACAGATTACATCATGTACATTTCTAGCAGGACATGGAATAACATTTTTTGCGGGAGTTCTTCTTTAACTTCAACGCTGGACACAACCCATGGACGGGTGTGGTGCTGTTTCCAAAGGAAGGCAGCCATGCTTATCCAGTCCTGTACAAGCATTGTAAGGGTCTTTTGGATTTACTGAGCTACAAGCTGTCACCACTGCCAATATCAAGACACACAAATAATGTACATTAAAAGGATGTACAAACCATCAAAAAAAGGGGGTTGAATGGTTTGTACCTTTATTTTGCATTATTATAAAAATAATGAGGTGACTCCACTGATTGCTAAAGATTTTACTATGGATGGCCTATCATAAGGATAGGCCCTTAATATCTGATTGGCTCTGACTAGCGGTCGGCATCTGGTCAGGCATCGGAACAACACAGCCCCACCCACTGTGTAGTGGATGAAACTGCTTTCTGAAGCACTGCCCCCACTGAAGTGTATGGGGAGCAATACTGCAGTTACAAAATCTGTCCACTGCACAATGGGTTGAGCTGTGTAGTTCTGGCTCTGAAGTGACTCAGAAACCGCTGGTTGAATGAGGTGCAGATACTGTTGACCGCTCCTGATCCAGATGTGTATAGCCTCCACTATAGGACGGTGATGAGAACAGTGACCAGTAGCTGCAGTCACTGATTTCTGAGAAAGCTTTTGTACAAATCACCTGAGTATAAACCTTGTCAGAAGGGAGATGAATACTGTCAAACAACTGTTGTGCACTGCTCCTCACACCGCTTTATTCAGCATTTTATGGTCAGTCTTGTATCTTCTAGTTAGGGCTCATGCACGCGAACGTGTGCTGGCAGTGCCCGTGCTGTGGACTGCAATTTGTGGTCCACAATGCACAGGCACTGACAGTGGGGCCACCAAATTTGGATCGCGGACCCATTCACTTGAATGGGGTCCGCGACCCGCATCCCGCACCGCAAAAAAGTAGAGCATGCACTACTTTTTTGTGGTGCGGAGGCACGGGCAGAAACACCACGGAAGCACTCCGTAGTGCTTCTGTGGGGTTCCGATCCGTGCCTCCGTTCCGCATCTCCGGGATTGCGAATGGGTCCGTGATGCGGGGTGCACACGGCCGGTGCCCGTGTATTGTGGACCCGCAGTATGCATGAGCCCTTACTGCAGAGAATCCACACATGGAAAATTTCTGCTAATAAGTCAGAGGGAATAATGGGATTTAAAGAGGTATTCCGGTAGTGGCAAGTTGTCCCCTATCTACAGGATTAGATTGGAGAGGGTCCTACCTCTGGGAGCCCCAATGGTCACAAGAATGGGGACCCTATGAAATGAACGGAGTGGGAGGTAGGGCATGCACACTGCTGCTCCATTCATCTGTATGGGAGAACTCCTGTATAGAGAAAAGGAGTGGCAGGGCACATGCCTGACCTGCCAGCAATTCATTTTGAGGGGCCTTGAAGGATATGGGGTTCCCATTCTCGTGGGGGTACCTGTAGGACCCCACTGATCTAATAGTTAGCCCCTATCTTGTAGATTGTAAGCTCTTGCAGACAGGGTTCTCTATACCAGTCTGTTAATAGTTTCTTGTATTTTTATATTTGTGTAACCCCGTCTGGATTTACAGCACCATGGAATTAATGGCGCTTTAAAAGAAATAATTATAATATTAATAAAATCCCTTGGATAGGCAATAACTTGTCACGACTGGAATACCCCTTTAAGTTGCTTTCTCTTAAAGTGGATAACAAAAAGTGTTGGACTATATTCCCGCACATCAGATTTTTTGCAACAATGTCTGAATGGGGCTTGAGAAACCTGAGTTAAAGGGGTTATCCCATGAGTAATGTACAAAATGACAAAATCAGACATCAAATAGTCTATGACAATCTCTTTTTAACAAAGCTAGAACCAGCCCTGTACCTCACATGGGTCCAGAGATCTCCCCACTCATTGCTCTGCTAGATTTATTTCAAATCTGCAGCTCAGGGGGCGTGCACTTTCTCGCATGTCCTTTCTGCTGCAGCTGGTGGCAGTGAAGGGATAGAGATCAGCAACCTCAGTGAGCTGGACGGAGAATTAAAAAAAAAAAAAAGGCAAACAGCAGGTGGCGCTCAGTAGCTATGCTAAATTATTAATTACATGCAATTACAAAAGTATTTAGATCCAGGTGGTGGTTTGAAAAATGCAGAATATTTTTCTTAGGACAATCCCTTTAAATCAAAACTTGGGCAGCCCCTGTACATGAGCTAAAGTAATAGTTACCTAATTGACAATTCCCCTTTTGTCCTCTGCGGTTTCCAGAGCTATGCTCTGGTCCTCCTGTTTGTTTTCCTGGTTGCAGCAGTGACATTGGGTGTACCCCTGATACCAGAGATTGGCTGCACGGTGACCTGTGAGCATGGACTGTCACTACTGCAGCCCATAACATGGCATCAGTGGTGGGGGAGGACCGAAGCGCAGCGCTGGAAGTGGTGGGAAGAAAAGGGGTAAGCATCACTTCTTTTGGCATTTTTGATCACAATTTTTATATAACTCAGACAGCCCCTTTAATATTGGTAGTGGTCATAGTTAAAGGGGTTCTGTAGTTCTTTAAAACTGATGATCTATCCTCTGGATAGATCATCAACCTTTGATCGGCAGCGGTCCGACACCCGGGACCCCCGCCGATCAGCTGTTTGAGAAGGCAGCGGCCTTCTCTGTGTTTACCGCAGGCCAGTGACGTCATGACTAGTATCACTGGCCTGGGAGGGGCTAAGCTCTGTTCACTTGAATGGAGCTTAGCCCCGCCCAGGCCAGTGATACTAGTCGTGACGTCAACTGGCCTGCGGTAAACACATAAAAGCTGCAGCGCCGCTGCCTTCTCAAACAGCTGATCGGCGGGGGTCCGGGTGTCGGACCGCCGCCAATCAGAGGCTGATGATCTATCCATCAGTTTTTACAGAACTGCAGAACCCCTTTAAGGGCTCTATCCTATTGCCCATTTGGTGCAGCAGCTCTGCAGAGGCCGGCATTGGCTGTCATGTCCTTTAGGAGCACCAATAAGAGAACCTGTTCCAGCCCTAAAGCAGTAACAAAAGAAAACTAACGCTAAAAGAAAACAGTGGTTAAAATATTTAGGACATGAAACACAGATGTAAAGCATCAAACATGCAATGGACAGACATGAATAATTCTGAATATTTCAGACATGGAGCGGCAAATGGCAGCCGTTTCATCAGTCACAAGAATAATCATAAAACTATTTTCTAAAACTAAAGGAAAAACCTTCTAACTACATACAAATAAAAGAACTTGACCCATTTTAAGTACTTTGGTGTTCAGTAACGGTTCACGTATGGAGAGAAGATAAATAACAGTCTATGGTCTTTGGTCCTCAATAAATGCTGAGAAAACTTTGGACGGCAACATTTTTTGGAAAATTCCATATAAAATACAACTCTTCCTTAGGGCTCATGCACACGACCATGTGTGACCCATGCCCGTGGATGGCAAATAGTGGTCCACAATGCACGGGCACCGTCTGTGTGCACGGCGTTTGCGCATGTAGACCCATTGACTTGAGTGAGTCGACGATCCGCAAGAGATGCTCCACACCACAAAAAAACAGGACATGTTCTATTTTTTTGTGGTGCTGAGGTATGGACCTAAATCCCATGGAAGCGCTTTGTAGTGCTTCCATGGGCTTCCGATCCGTGCCTCCACACCACAAAAAGATAGGGGAAGTCCTATGTTCAGTCGTATCTGGCGGATGCGGACCCATTCAAGTAAATCCGCACCACAGAGTTCACATGGCCAGTGCTTGTATATTGCAGGACCCGCTGTTTTCAGGCCGCAATACGGGAACGGGACGCACACATGCTTGTCTGCATGAGCACTTAAAAGGGGTTGTTCACCTTTGTAGAGCTTTTCCGCAGACCCCACAGTGTGGCCAGACCTTCCTTGGTAATCATACTTATCTGATCCCTGCTGGTAGGTTTTGGCGACGACGATGTCCCGGCGGCTTTGGAAGCCGCAGGTCTACCTGCATCCACACCCAATTTGATGTGGGTCATGTGACTGCTGCAGTGGTGACATGTCACCCATACAGCATGTGTCCCAGTGACATGACTCATGGGGCACGTATGACCGCTATGGCCAGTCTTTGGCTGTAGTGCTCAAGTGACCAGCGTCAAACCAGATGTTGATGTAGGGAGACCTGCAGAGCCAGGAGTGCAGCAATGGAGCAAGAACTGTGGGTCCGGCCACTCTGTGGAGTCTGTAGAAAAGCTCTACAAAGGTGTACAACCCCTCTGATATATTCACCTTTTCTTTACTTGGACAACAGACAAATAAGATTCTCAATCTTTGGTAAAGGAGATTGGAGACTAGTGCACAGCAGATTGCTTCAAGTACATTGTCACTTGGAGGCCGAGGTTTTCACTAATTCAACGCTGTGTCCTCCAGGAAAGATATTAAGATATTTTTGATGTGTCGACCGAATCCAATGGCTGAAAATCCAAATACTTTTCTGGCTGAGCTGGGTGACTTCACCTCTGCAAATAAAACATAAATTGTCAAAATTATAGGTCGATGGCAGGAAGGACAACTACACAAAAAGGAGGTGCAGGGTTCTGCAGCTTTGTCCCAGTCACCACTAGAAGTACGGACCAACGTACGGACCTATCTTCTGGATAAGTCTCTAGTCTGACACGCAGCACCCCAGACAATCAGCTGCTTGAAGTGGCTGCAACACTCTACTAGCCCAGTGAGATTACGTTCATCGGTCACACGGCCTAGGCACAGCTCAGTCCCATTCAAGTGAATGGACCTCGGCTGCAATACCGAGCACAGCCGCTATACAATAGACAGCACTGTGCTTAATGAGCCGTTAAATAGCCCCGTCGGTTACCGGAGTGCTGCGGCCTCTTTAAACAGCTTATTGACGGGGATGCTAGGTGTCGTACCCCTACTGATCAGATTGTGATGACCTATTCTGAGGATCTGCAAAATGAAGTAAATGGGCAGGTGCACATCGCCATGGCTGGAACTACAAAAGTAAAAGCAAACATAATTTAACAGCACCATACAATCATAGCATAGATGGACTAATAGTACATTCACACGTGTAGCCTGTTTACCCTGAAGAGGACCTTTCACCACTCCTGACATGCCTGTTTTAATAGCTTCATGCATTCCCCATGTAATAACAATTCTGGAACATCTATTCTTATGTCTCTATGTTGTGTCATTCCTTTATTATTTCTACTAGAAGTTATGAATGAATTGCTAGCAGTCTGCAGTAAGGGTACAGAGGGGAGGTGACCAGTTGGGGGTGTGTACCTGCACAGACTCACTATATCCAATTAGTACTGCCATTGTCAGCATGTGCAGGGACCCTTACTACAGATTATGAGCAATTCATTCATAACTTCTAGTAGGAATAATAAAGGAATGGCACAACATAGAGACATAAAAATAGATGTTCCAGAATTGTTATTACATGGGGAATGCATGAAGCTATTAAAACAGACATGTCAGGACTGGTGAAAGGTCCGCTTTAAGAGGCCAGATGGCACAGAAAGGTATCATAGAGCAGGTTCCCATTCAGATTGCTGTGGTGGATGGGCACAATTGATTTTGTTCATAATATATTTGCTAAGTACCTCATATTCATTTTATATGTTGAATATAGTATCTATCCTGAGGGTAGGTCATCGATATCAAACACCCGGAAAACCCTTTTAATGTATTCATACATTGCCAAGGGGAATAGCAGAAACATGGAGTTGTAAGAAAGCGTGCACCAGTAATGTTATATACTTATAGTGTAACTGTCATTCTTTTTTTTATTTTTGTAATGTATAGGGGCAGTGATACTGACCATTTTTGTAATATACTTTAATTACTGAAATTGTACATTTCTATTAGAAAAATAGCTGTAAAGTGACCCATTTTGAGCCTTAGCAACGCTCCTCTGTCTTCTGTTTACATAACACAGTCAGTGTTAGCAAAGCTCCACAGTTATGTAAACAGAAGACAGAGGAGTGTTTCTGAGGCTCAAAATGGGTCACTTTACAGCTATTTTTCTAATAGAAATGTACAATTTCAGTAATTAAAGTATATTACAAAAATGGTCAGTGTCACTGCCCCTATACATTACACAAATAAAAAAACGTACGACAGTAACAATTTAAAGAGGTACTCTCATCTTGGCCATTTTCAGTTTCTTCAACTCCAATCTTAAAGGGGTTCTCCGAGTTATAAATATTGATGACCTATCCTCAGGATAGGTCATCAATATCACATCGGCGGGGGTCCGACACCCGGCACCCTCGCTGATAAGCTGTTTGAAGAGGAGGCGCGCGCTGTATCAGCGCTGCCTCCTCTTCATTGTTTACATGCTGGCCGTAACGGGGTAGTGGTGAGTAGGTGTAATTACACCTCACTGCCCCATTCATTTCTATGGATAGAATCGCTTCCATAGACTTGTATGGGAGTGATTCTTCCCATAGAAATGTATGGGGCGGTGAGGTATAATTACACCTACTCATCACCACCCCGTGTCGGCCAGCATGTAAACAGTGAAGAGGAGGCAGCGCTGATACGGCGCGCGCCTCCTCTTCAAAAAGCTGATCGGCGGGGGTGCCAGGTGTCAGACCCCTGCCGATCTGATATTGATGACCTATCCTGAGCATAGGTCATCAATATATATAACTCGGAGAACCCCTTTAAGGTCCTTTTAGATGGGACAGGTCAACAGGCAATTGTTAGAATGGAAGTGTTCCTTTACAGCAATCGCCTGCTCGTCAGTGGAGGAGACCACGGCATTTACATGTAGTGATCGTTAATGCCATCGCTGATCCCCATACAGACTTGTTGTTTGCTGGCAGCAGATTGCTGTTTAGACAGGTGCCAGCACAAACAAGCACATTACCTAATGAATGAGCATTTTGGTCGTTCATGGGGTAATCAGCGGCACGTTTACACTGCCAGATTATTTTAGATTATTTTATCTGGCGAATCCTTGGCCTGTGTAAAGGAAAGCTGTCTTACATTTAGAAGTGGTGGTGTATCCACTGAACTTCAGCGGACCCAATCCTATTCTGTTTCTTACAGACTCTTACCTGTGTTATTGTAATACATTAAAAATGCCAGTCCTGCTGCGACACTAAAGCAAGCCAGGAAGAAGACCGGCCCTGTGAATGGAGAACATGCATGAGAATACATCAAATGAGATGGATCACAAGAGTGGGATACATTGAGATCCATTTTTTGGGAACTCAACCATTACTGAGAAAGAGGGACGCCAAGGCCCCATCCTCAGCTGAGATAAGACTGAAATGTATCTCAGTAGTGAAGAAAGCATCTAGATTAGGGCCTGATTGTACAACATTTTTCGGCGCTGTTTTTCACAAGTTTTCGGTGCGGAATCCGCTCCAAAAGATGCCTCTAAAAAGTCTCCTATTCACTTGAAAAGAAAAGCAGCATGCTCTATCTTGGTGTGGAATCTGTGCTGATTCTCCCATTGAAATGAATGGGAAGCTGAAAAAAAACACGCCAAAAACCATACCAAAACCATGCAGAAAATCAGTGTAGATTGCGTGCTGATTTTTATCAGAGTGTTTTCTAAATACAGTGTGTGAACCTTACTATTTCTCAATGTTTCTTAAGGCTGGCCATACATCTGAGAATAAAAGGATTGGACAAATTGAAATTCAAATGCCCAATCCTTACCTTCCCGGACATCTGTTATTGAGGAAGAGGCAGGAGGAACCTGTACACAATAGATGGTTATGCTGATGTACATTTAATGTGTATGGCCTGGTTAAAGAGTCAGAATGATCAACCCTGGTAAGTCAGGTGTTCTTTGAGGTGTAGGCCTAGCACCTTGGAGCACCACTTCAGGTTAGGCCTAGCACCTTGGAGCACCACTTCACCTCTGCCTTTCCACCTTAGTCACTCTCTTCCGCTGATTGCCAGGGCCAGGCATCATCACTGCTCTGACATCTGATCCTGAAATATTGCACAGTGCCGATGATGGTACAATTGGTGCATCCACAGTAAGGCCCCTTTCACACGGGCGAGATTTCCGCGCGGGTGCAATGCGTGAAGCAAACGCATTGCACCCGCACTGAATCCTGACCCATTCATTTCAATGGGGCTTTTCACATGGGTGAATTTTTTCACGCATCAGTTCGCCGTTGCGTGAAAATCGCAGCATGTTCTATATTCTGCGGTTTTCACGCAGCCCTGGCCCCATTGAAGTGAATGGATCTGCGCGAAATTCGCAATGCGTGATTCACTGATGGTTGCTTAGAGATGTTGTTTGTAAATATTCAGTTTTTTATCACGCGAGTGCGAAATGCATCCATACGCATCGCACCCGCGTGGAAAAAACTGAAGGAACGTACGCAATCGCAGTCAAAACTGACTGCGATTGCGTGCGGATTGGTGCGAGTTTTCCGGAACGCACCCTGAATGCATCCGGACTGAATCCATATCGATCGTGTGAAAGGGGCCTAAATCTCATTCGACATCCAGATCTGAACTTTGCATGTGCCGATTAAACTCTCGCTGGCACATGCGTGAGATTTCAGACCCAGGCATCAGAGCAGTGATAATGTCTAGCCCTTGCAATCAGTGGAAAGGCTGAGATGAAGCGGGGTCCAGAGGGATAAGACTGCCCCTTGATGCTCCAAACACTTAAGTAGCATAAAAATAAGAGTACTAATGAGGTGTTTGGAGCACTAAGTACTTTGTGTCCAAAGCAAAACAAGGGGTTGTTGCAAGACAGAGGCCATTGCACTCAGCATGGTCAACCCTACTAGGCAGTATCCCTGGTTTAATAGGGTTGATCATGCTGACAGACACTCTTTAAGCCACACAACCCCTACTCAAAGTATTGACCATGTGCTGCACATCGCAAATATCCCCTAACGCGCTGAAAGCACTAGAGATGCTGAGATGGATTCATATTCTGTATGTTTGCCCTTATTATAACTGGTATGGGAAAGTCTAAAGCCCCAGCCTCTCAGCCAGGACACAGTTACTGAGTCGCGTACCATGTTCATTGAGGATCATTTTCTCCTGGACTGGACTGATTTCTAAGGGATCGGAGGTATCTGTGGTAAGAGACAACCAAATATGAGTTTATACATCACTGAAACCGGGTCACTTAAAGGGGTTATCCACTGAAAACTAATAAAGGGTGCAAAAGGTAGAAAACCAAAAAATAAATTCTACTCGCCAATCTTGTCCATGGTGATAAAGCACAGAAGCCCGGCAGCCCGTCCTGTCATTGCTTACAATGGCTGCAGCAGTCACAAGCATGTAAGGAATGACCGGGAGGATTGTAAGAGCTTCTGTGCTGGAGGAGGTAGGTGAGGTTTATCTTTCCTCTTTCTAACATTATTTTCTCACCAGGTATCAAAAGTTAATACAAATAATTTTAACTTTTTTCTCTGCATAGCCCGAGTCTTGCAGGCAAAGCTAACCTTATGGGGGTAACTTATTATCAGATAAACGCCGGTTTTCTGGCGTTTATCTGTCACAGATTGTGGCGCAATCACGACAGACTTTGCCCCCCTCAAACCAGGTCTAAAAAAGTGGGCAGGGAAGGGGATGGGCTGGTAGGTCTGTCTCATTTACCATTTTCCACGCCTGTTTTAGACGTAGAAAATGGTTTAAATTTAAGCCAGCAAGGAAGCGGTCTTACATTTGGAGCAGTGGTGGATGCGCCGAAGTTATGTAAAAGCCCGCGCCTCTTCATAACTTCTGCGGATTCAATACCAGTGCACGGGGTTATTCGCTGCTACTTACTCAGGTTGTTCCTGCTGGGTAGGGCGGCGTACACCTTGTCTGCATTGTTCTGTAGGGCCCTGTAGAACTCTTGGCATTCTCGCTCCCCCGTTCTCTGGAGATGCTTCAGTAGATCAGACAGACGGGTGCGCAGAGGGGTCTTCAGACTCCTAAACTGTAAAGGATCATTTTTTAAAGACACACAATCTAATCTTCAAAAAGACAGGTTTCAGCAATGTACACGGCGACCATGTACTGTATTTACTATATATAGTTATGGGGACAACTAGGAGGATAAGGAGATGCCACAAATGAGGCTTACCTCAGCAGTAGTTGGTTCTTAGGGATGGCTCTAACACTGAAGAGACTGGAAATGTATCTGATATTTAAAGGGAACCCGTCACTGTGAAAATGTAGTGTAATCTGCAGGCAGCAGGTTATAGAGCAGGAGGAGCTGAGCAGATTGATATATACAGTAGCTTTGTGCCAAAATATTCATTTGGATCTCTGCTCTTTCTGAACGTGGGCGTCCAGCGGGTCATCTTAATCCGTGACTGACAGCTATCTTTGCAGGACAGGCTGTCAATTGCTGATAAGACCGCCCGCTGGACTACTAAGCTCAGAAAGAGCAGAGGTTTTAAGGGGTTTTCCGCAGTAGCACTGCGGCCTTCTGAAACAGCTGATCGGCGGGGGTCCTGGGTGTCTGACCCCCACTGATCAGATACTGATGACCTATCCAGAGGATAGGTCATCAGTAAAAAACTGAGAAAACCCCTTTAAATTAAAACATTCTAAGTTATGCTGAATCGTTTACCATAAAAGTATATAGCAATGTGCTCAGCTCCTCCTGCTCTATATAACATGTTGGATTGTGACAGGTTCCTTTTAAACATGTGCACTACTTTTTGAAGTCATGATATAGAAGGTAAAATATCCATAGATCTGCAAAATCCGTTATTGCTAGAAAGGTGCTCTTACAGGGGCAGATTTTCTGACCATTAACGAATATCAACTGAAGACACAGCATGTAGATCGGCACTATTTAAAGGGGTACTCTCCTCTCAAACATTGATGGCATATCGCTAGGATTTGCCACACGTCACGTAGATGTTTGTGCCAACTCTCGGACCCGCTCCTATCCCAAGAATGGAGCCCCCGAAATGAAGGAAAGAGCAACCTTGTGTCCACCCTCCATTCACTGCTATGGGAGTTCTGACACTAGCTGAGCGCTGGCTCGTCTATTTCGGGCAGTCCTATAGCGGAGAACACAACCTGCTCTCTATTTACTGCTATAGGATTTCTGAATACAACCGGTGCTCACTGAGCGATTTTTGGAAGTCTCATAGCAATGGAGAGGATGCTAGACACACATGGTGTGCTGCTCTTCACTTTGGGGGCTCCTTTCTGAAGACAGGAGCTGGTCTCAGAAATGGGAGCTGCAGCTATCTGACATCTGTGGCATATCCTACCTATAGATGGGGATGGGAATGCCACTTGAAGTGTAGCCCACATGCATTAGCCTTAGGGCCGTGTGAGCACTGCATGCACTTCTTTTTTTGCAGTGCGGACCGTTGGATGTGGATCGCGGACCCCATTGAAGTGAATGGGTCCATGGTCGGTGCCCGTGCATTGCGGACTGGAATTTGCGGTCCGCAGCACAGGCCTGGCTGGCACACGTACATGTTCATGAGCCCTTAGTATGGGGACAAACCATCGCTCAGACAATCATTTGTCCCCACATCTTGCATTTGTCACCAGCATACCGCATTTACAAGGGGCGATGCGCTGCCGACAAACAACGATTTTGAATGCTGCATAAACATGGGCTCGATCATCAAAGCGATGAACCACCGATGTGATTGAGATCAACGGGCTAAGGACAGAATTCCGCTCCGACCCCATTCACCATAATGGGGGCAGGCTGCAGCATGGCAACCAAGTACAACCGCAGTGTGCTGTAGTTTTTGTCTGGCTGTGTGCTGCGGCCGGAACTCCTGTCCGCCCCCATTATAGCTGACTTCTGGCAGCACGGTGGGCTATCGTTAGCACGGATCCGGCAGGCTGTTCCCCCCGCTGTCGGACCCCGATACAAGAAGCGTGAAAGGATAAATGACTTACCTTTTCGGCTTCCTTGTTGGAAAGAACCTGAGGATAGACACGATTTAGCTGCAAAACTATTTTGTCCACGATCCTTTCAGTCAGATTCCTATTACTCCTCAGGTATGCAGTGTCCTGGTGCAGCCGGTCTGAATAAGAGTGGTCTGAGAAGTACAGGAAAAATGGGAATTGTAAACGTCTATGAATAATTATATAATACTCATAATTATCTTACATCCGGTACAGACCCTGACCTGCAGCGAACTGGAAAACCCATGCTATTCATGGACATGACGGTGAGCAGACCCAGGGAATACGTAACGCCATAGAAGTACCAGAAATATCCGCAACATTGTGCATTGCAATACTTCTTAATCACTCTTCCATCTTTCAATAACCCCTAAAGAAAACCCACGTTTTCCTATACTTTCACAGACAATCAAAGCCCTTTTACAAAGCCCAGGAGGCTCTGAGGAATCAATTAGGCGATGCCGTATGCACTCAGGCAAGGCAATTACACGTGACAGCGATTGTGCTACAAATCGGTATTAAATGCAGCAATTACAGATTCCTTTGAGACGTAGCCCAGCGACGACATCTCTTTATGGTACCCGGCCATTGCTGGAATACTAAGGGACTGAAGATACAGTACATGCCATGTTACAGCATACTGATAAAGGTGGAAGGGCACAGATGGCAGTCGTTTTATGTAACGTATCCCTGCCATACAGCAGCTTCTATAAATGTAGAATACTCAGGACAGTCGTGTTCCCTTGGCCTGCATTATAAGGACGCCCATCATCTTTCACTCCTGATCCCCCCCATATACTTAAGGGGGTTTTCCAAGATGTATTACCTGATGATCTATCCTCTGGATAGGTCATCAGTATCTGATCGGTGGGGGTCCGACACCCGGAACCCCTGCAGATCAGCTGAGAAGGCACCGGTGCTCGCAGTAGTGCAGCGGCCTTCTCAAAGCTTTTCGTAGGTTGTGTGATGTCACATTCATCGCTCACAAGGCCTAGGTGCAGCTCAGCCCGATTGAAGTGAATGGAGCTGAGCTGCCATACCAAGCACAGCCGCTGTATAATGTACGGAGTTGTGTTTGGTGAGCAAGAAGAAGGCCGCGGCACTACTGCTGATCAGCGGGGGTCTAGGTGTCGTACCCCACTGATCAGAAATGGCTGAGCTATTTGGAGGATGTCAGTTTAAGGGTCCATTCACACGTCCGTATGAATGGTTCCGCAATTTTGGTGCGGACCCATTCATTTTCAATGGGGCCGCAAAAGATGCGGTCAAAACACAGTGCGCTGTTCGCATCCGCACTTCCGTTCCACAGCGCCGCAAAATAATAGAACATGTCCTATTCTTGTCTGCAGGCACGGACAAGATAAGGCTTTTCTATAGTGCCGGCACATGGCCGGTGTTTGTGTTTTGCGGATCCGCGGACGTGTGAATGGACCTTAACAGTTAAAAGATCCTGGAAAACCCCTTTACTGGAGAGAGGGGGAGAAAGCCAGAGGGTGCGGCAGTTGTAGAGAGAGCTGAGCCTCTAGGTGTAATGACCACGCCCCCGTTGCTCCTAATATATTAAAACATCACTTTTCTCAGCAATGCAAGTACATACGAACATGGGACCAACACAGATGTCTTCAGCTGCCAAGTGCACATGTAACAGGTCAGCCACTTTCATAGGTACAGAACTGCTGACAGATGCCCTTTAAGTACCTGAGCTCAATAACCTTGAATATATGGACACTGCCTTATCAAGAGATAAAGTGTACCCCTTGTATTTAGGGCAGATATCCTGTGGACCTGGACAATCCCTAGGAACCCTAGCTGTAGTTAAATAAGCTTGATGAATGATATATACGGAGTAGTCCTTTCTGAACTATTAGAATCTGTTCCTCTGCAGATTTATCACCCACCACCACCTCCACTTAGATTTAGATTATGATTCTACCCTGACGAGAAGCAAGGAGGCAGTCAGTCATCCGCAATACTAAGGAGGCTCTTTCCCGCCGAGGCCTGCTAATTTTTTAACCATTTACATACTTTCCAAGGTCCATGCATCTGCCATTTTCATACTAGGCTAAGGTCAAACACCAAACCCTGAACCAAGTGTCCTAAACTATCCTGGATTCAATGCCACAGCCCTAGGAGTCCATGTCCCTGGACCCCTCACTAAATGTCCAGCAAATCAGAGACCTACTGGCAAAAATAACACCTGTATTGTATTTAGATCTTCAGTAGGGTATATACCAGTCACCTTACATGGGGGATATGACAAATCATTTGTATGGTGGAGTAATTAGCGAGTGTTGAAGGTGATCATGTTGGAGATGGACTCTCCTGGCCCTGAAGGTCCATCAGCAGAATGCTGGCTGATGTTGGCTGCTGCCTGCATCCTGACGACGGTGTGGCAGACAGGCGATGCCGTGCAATAGTTAATTCTGATCAGTATGTCGTATGCTTAGGAAATTGCTACACATAAAAATTCCATCATTTACTACAAATGTAATGGTAAACCCAGCACTGGGGCGGAATATGGACTTTTACGGCCACGGTTAGCGCGCAGTTTCAGATTAATAGTAGCGTGGAACCGGCAGAAAGTTTAATCATTGTCTTCGGAAGTCCTGACACGCTGCACACTAATCCTCTTACTGATCGCTGGCTGACTCATCTCACGTATAATAATCTGTACCCTACGCTGAATTTCCTCTTTGCATACAAAATAAATCAGAACAGGATATGCAGAAATAGGACGGATTCAGAGGTGCTCAGTGATGAAGCCAGGACCCAGCAGCAAGGACCAGGTAAGTATGATCACCACTTAGGGTCCGGCCACTCTGTGGGGCCTGAAAAATAGTTGGAAACTCCTTTAAAGGGGTTTTGTCATCGCAGACAATGGGGGCATATCGCTAGGATATACCCCCATTGTCCTATAGGTGCGGGTCCCACCTCTGCCCCATAGAAATGAATGGGAGCAGGGGCTGCGCAAGCACAGTGCGCTCCCATTCACTTGTATGGGAGCAGCGGGGACCAGTGCTTGGTGGTGGCCGGGCCCCAGGAAACCCGGGGTCCTCCAGCCACAGCTCTCCCTGCTCCGTTCTCCTTGTAGGTGCGGGTCCGATATGCACCCATTGTCTGTGATGGGACAACCCCTTTAAGGAATAGGCTCAGATGGAGAACACAGGGTGCCCTATGGATGAAAAATGGATGAGTGATGACATTGCATATACCAGTGGTCAGCAACCTTCAGCACTCCAGATTCAAACTGTACAACTCCCAGCATGCTCCATTCACTTCTATGGGACTTCTGAACACAGCTAAGAAGGCGTGCATGCTGGGAGTTGTAGTTTCACCACAGCTGGAGTGCTGAAGGTTGCTAATCCCTGCCATATACAATGAGCTGTATAAAAGAAAAGCTTCACAGACCTACATTATATTGGTATATATGGAATTTCTGGCGTCAGTTTTTGATCTTTATTATGTAATAAACTATAACTACCTGATGGTATTTGCTTTATAACCTTATAAAAAATGCATTGTCAATCCCCGCTACGTAACCTAACGCCCACATCTTCTGAACATAGGGCTATAAACAACGAGAGAATGTTTTATTGGAAAAATCTAACGTCTAATCCACAACTAGAAGTGGAAGCCATACTAACCGGACAGTCGTATAGCTATGGCTGGATCAAAGCTGCTGTACAGCGGGTCCTGGATAGTGCGCAAGGGATAGTTCTACCTCTGATACAATGTCATATAGTATGATTAATTAAAGGGGTTATCCAGTATCTACAAAAGCTTCCCCCCCCCCACGTGCCGTGCTCCTCTAAGGTAATATACTTACCCCGCTCCCTGCGCCACTCCTGGTCCCGGCACCGCCCCCCACTGCTTCTCCCTGTACACGGATGAAAACATCCGGTGAAGGGGGGGTGGGGGTGGAGAGCAGCCAATGGCAGACGGAGACGAGCCTTCCTAGCGTCACCTACAATGCTAGGGAGGCTCTTCCCCATCCCTGCCCGTCATTGGCTGCTCCCCCCCGATACCGGATGTTTTCATCTGTGTACATGGAGAAGAAGCGGCGGTGCGGGGAGACCAGGAGTGGCGCAGGGAGCGGGGTATGTATATTCCCATGGAGGGGCCCAGCACATGGGGGCGGGGGAAGGGGGCTGTTGTAGATACTGGATAACCCTTTTAAACATAATTAAATCTTGAATATACCTAGTCTGCAATATTTGGTAGGAAAGCTAGATGGGTAGAGAGGGGACGTCATGTATCTAGAAAGGAATTCTTTAGCTTTGGTTTTCCCGTACCAGTATATCTTATTTGTGTCCATATGTATGAGGAGAAATTTTGGGTCGGAAGAGGAAGACTGAAATACCCCATGAGTCATGTCTTCTCATTCTTTTGCCCATAAAAGGGGCACATTTATTAAGACTGGCAGAGGAGCCCTGCACGGGCGGAAGATCAGCTGAAATTATGATGAGGCCCTGGCTTCTACATAACTTCGGCTCATCCACCGCTGCTACTAAATATAAGGCCGCTTCCTTGCCGTCTTACATTTAGACCTTTTTCTACACCTAAAACAGATGTAGAAAATAGTAAATCAGACGGGTCTAACAGCCCTTCCCAGCCCACAATGTTAGCCCTGGCATGAGCGGGGAGAAGTCGCAGATATACCTGAAATACGCCACATCAGGTCCCACACTAATACGATGGCAGCCTCGCTGGGGCAGTGGTGGTGCCCTGTGTAACGAGTGGAGACAATGGGCCTCATTCATGAAAAGAACGGAGGAAAGAACTTTCTGAAGTGTTTTTATGCACAAAGACCCATTATATTCCAATAGATGACGGCTGATCTCTTATGTTTCTACATGCAGCGTACCTCCCGTGACCTTGGCCGGTTCAAATAATGCAAGACAAGTGCAAAACAAGAAGCAGAGGACGTTCTGTGCATGTGGGTGCAGTGAACCTCCGACACTGAACAAACAGTAAATGTAGAATCTAGCAAAATGGTATGACATATTTGTTACCTTTTATAACTGCATCTTACCAAGCACAGCACCACACATTGTAGAGTGGCTGTACTTGGTATTGCAGCTCAGCCCCATTCACCTGAACAGGACTGAGATCTGACTGGTCTAGGAAGAGGCCGCCGCGCCCACTGGAGCGCCATAGCCCCTTCAGCAGGAGTCTCAAAAATCGGACTCCTACCAATCAGATACGAGGGGCACCTGAAAAGTTTGTAGCCCACCCATGAAATCTTTTTTTGCTTTGCAATGCCATATGTTATTTAGTTATTTGAAAGGTCTCATGAGCAATCTGGATTTATTTTGATTTTTTTTTTGTTTTGGGTACAGCATTTTAAAGTTAGGTAGTGAAGCTGAAATATGGAAACGGAGAAGTTGGCAAAGCGAGCACTCATTCAATACCTTCTGAAAAAAAGACTGACACCACAGGAAATTCACAAGGACATGCTGGAGACATTAGGGGACCATGCTCCTTCTTATGTTATGGTGAAAAAGTGGGTTGCAGATTTCAAGCAGGGCCAAACATCAACTGAAGATGCTGCGCGCAGTGGTCGTCCCTCAACAGCATGCACAGATGAAAATGTCCAAAAAGTGCAAGACATTGTAATGGCAGATTGACGTGTCACACAGCGGCACATTGCAGAATGTGTGGGCATATCAGTGGAGAGGGTTGGCCATGTCCTAACACTTCTGCTGAACATGCACAAAGTTTCAGCCCGATGGGTGGCAAGACTTTTGACTCTGCGGAAAATGTGCAACTGTTTGAAGCTGATATTCAACTTTGTTACAATGGATGAAACTTGGGTACACCACTTTCATTCTGAGTCAAAAGAAGCCTCGAAACATCCCGCCTCCCCACACCCCAAAAAAGGCAAAGGTGGTTCCATCCGCTGGCAAGGTGATGGCATCAGTGTTCTGGGATTCCAAGGGTGTCATTCTTCTGGAATTCCTCCAGAAAGGTCAAACCATCAATGGGGAATATTATGCAGCTCAGATTCATCGTCTGAGGTCAGCAATGAAGGAAAAACGTCGAGGGATGCTCCGGAAAGGAGTGCTGTTTCACCAGGACAACGAGCCAGTTCACACATCGGCTGTTGCAATGGCTGCAATTCATCCACCCTATTCCCCTGATTTGGCTCCCTCGGTCTACCACCTATTCCCACAGATGAAAAGGCACCTTGGCGGAAGTCGTTTTCCTTCTGATGAAGCCGTCATGGATGCTGTAAAGGACTTTTTTGGAGGAGCAGGACGGAACATTCTACCACAGTGGAATAATGAAACTCCAAGATGGCATACATCTGTGACCATCCAAGGAGACTATGTTGAGAACTGGCAAAATTTCGACCCACAGTCACTACTTCTGGGTCGGGCCACAAACTTTTCAGGCGCCCCTCATACAATATCAAAATCCTAGACAATCACTATAATTATATATAAAAAAAAGGAAGCTTTTTAATGAGCCAACAATAGAGCCAAGGTTAATCAAATCTGGAGTTTCACGCCACTCCATGCAAACTTTGTCTTCTGAACAATAAAATCAAAGCTACAACATATTGTAAAGCTCAGGCGCACTAGTGCCGACAACTGATCCATGGATCCCTCAGTTTACACACCACCTGTGAACACTTGAGACTTTTTTTGTGACTTTTTGCAAAAAGTCACAATTTTCAATCTGGCTACAAATGTAGCTCTGCCACTATACATCAGTTCCCCCTTTAGTAAATGCAAACTGCCGAGCATAGTGCAAGCCACCTTACAAATGGTGCAAATGGTGCCCAGGCCGTCAAAAAAAAAAGGCGAAATTACTTTTCTGGTGCAACAGATTCATCACAGGGCTCAGGCTGGATGAGAAATTTGGAGCAGGGACAGACACTTTTCTCGGATTCTATACCAGATATTGATTGGCCTAGGGCTCATACAGTGGGTCCGCAATACACGGGCACCGGCCGTGTGCACCCCACATCACGGAGATGTGGTGCGGATCGTGGACCCCGTTCAAGTGAATGGGCCCGCATCAGTGATGCAGGGTGCACATGGCCGGTGCCCGTGTATTGCAGATCCGCTGCCGTGCACATGAGCCCTTAGTTTGAGACAGAGTTTGTGCCAAAATTGTATAACAATTCTGGCATCAATCGGCAAATCTTAGGCCCACACCCTTTCTAATGAAGCCCCACCCGAGCTTGACTCAAAAAATTGTAGAAATCGTAAGGTCACCTGCAAACGTTGCTGAACACATGCGGTTTTTCCGTGCAGATTCTCGTCTGGAAAAACAGCCCTGTATTACTGTACTAGCAAAAGTGTATGAGATTACACCACTTTCCTTCAATGGACGGGTGAGATCTGCTGCAAAACCACATCAAATACCGCAATTCACTTTGGCTTTTGGTGCGGATATGCTGCAGAAACGCACATAAATCCGAATGTTAATTCGTGCAGGTCTTATGTTCCATCACTTGCACCCCTGTGCAGGTGGCCTAAGGGTATAGTGCGGTCTTGTCGATGCCGCACTGCGGTCAAGTACTGATGAGACTGCACTGCTTAGTTAGTCTGCATTGTTAATGGCCCCTTTAATACGGGACGGCGTAAAACCATCCGTGCGACAGAATACTGTCCCATGGGCGTTTAAAAAGTCACAAAAACACCCCTTGTAACTTTTTTTAATGCCTAAAACAGACAGAGCGCTAAATGACCCCCATTGCCTACTCCAGGGTTCTCCAATCTGCAGCAAATGCACAACTCTCAGCAAGACCTGACAGCTGGGAGTTGTAGTTTTCCAACAGCTGCAGATCTTCTAATATTCTACAAGACACAAGTAATAGATATTTCTAGCTGGCTATAATTTCTCATCGGACCCATCCTTCAGGGAGCGCTGGAAGCTGAGGAGCTTTCACATGTGACAGCTGTGACATAAAGTCCTGGCGCAATGTGGCGGCACACATATATTTATGGCATCATCCAGATCGATTGTGTCAGCAGCCTGTCCTCACATCACCCCTTGACCCATGACTGAACCGCTTTCATTTTTCACATGGAGGTTCTTGTAATGACGTTCTACGGACACAATGTTATCTACAGGACTCACAAAGTTATCCAATGTCCCTGTCACCTCCTGCAGAGGATGAGCCTGGGCCTGACACGGGTGGTCTGGGATCACTGACCTGACATGCTGGGATTAGGAAGTGCTGCAGCCTCCCCTGGCAGATAATGTAGTCCTGAGGTGGAGGACTTCCTTGTTTGTCTGTCTGTCTGTCCCTCCTCCATGTCTGTGATGAGAGTGGCAGTGACAGCAGCAGCTCCCGGCTTTGGTTACACCCAGAGAGCACTCCCCTCAGCTTTTAAGGTGGAACTGGATTTCTGCTGGTGGTTTCCCTTCCCTGCAAGTCATTTCTCTGCCACAGGCTAATTTTGGGAAGGTTTAACCCCTTGTGTCTGCGGACAGCTTCCACTTTACCTCAGGTCAGCACGTGACTGAACCTCGCCCGTCTGGCCGCCCACATCACCAGTGAATGACTGGAAAGATCAGCTAGCATTAACCACTTTCTCTAACCTTCGTAGCACTCGACCCTGCCAGCGGCCATGCTAGTGTTTCTCAGGTGTATCTGTCTCTAAAAAAGCTGGGTGACCACCAATATGGCTACAGCTATAGCTCCCTGTGTCAGAATGGCATGGCTACATAGTAAGGCCTCTTCCACACGAGCGTGATGGTTTGGCTCCGGATGTGTTCAGGGTGCCTTCAGGGAAACTTGCAGCATTTTGCAAGGAAGTTCAGTCAGTTTTCCCTGCGATTGCGTTCTGTTGTTGAGTTTTTTCTGCGCTCGTTCAATGAGTTTTGATGCATTTTTCACGCGTGTGATAAAAACCTGAAGGTTTACAAACAACATCTCTTAGCAAGCCTCAGTCAATTCAATGGGGTCAGAGCTGCGTGAAAAACACAGAATATAGAACATGCTGCCATTCTCACACAACGCAGAACTGATGCGTGAAAGAATCTCTAGTGTACACAGACCCACTGAAATGAATGGGTCGGGATTCAGTGCGGGTGCTATGCGTTCACGTCACGCATTGAACCCACGCGGAAAACTCACTTGTGTGAAAGGGGCCTAAGGTCATGATATGAGGACGGGGGGGGATACATCATTGTAAGGGCTCATGCACATGGCCAATGCACGGCAATATCCGTGTGGCAGCCGGGACAGATCGAGACCCATTCAACTTGAACGGGTCCGTGATCCATCCACAAAAAAATAGAACAAGCAGCTTCCAGATTGCGGATCCATTCAACGGCCGTGTGCATGAGGCCTAAGACTAGGTACAGTCACGATTCAGGAGCCTGGGAAAGCTGTGTGCTAATCCTCTGAGAGTGGTAATTACGGCTATTGGCGAGCAGTTGCGAGGCGAACACACTGCGGTTGAATGCTGTGCGGCAGTATGAGTCACAATGGGCTCCAATTAGGGTTCAGAGACATTTCATGTAATGCGTTTCATGGTGTCACAGTGTGACATGCTACCTGCTGTGACACCATAGTCGCAAAAATCCATCCAAGCCAAGTCACAGCCGCAATATCTCACATTGTGACACCATTGGGTACATTATATCAAATGTCGCCATGTAGCCATACCCCTTTGTGTTGAGCGACTTGAAGTCGCTGTGTAGCCGGACCCTAAAACTCATGAGGACCACATCTGTATTTTAAATAGCCACTGGGCACCTGTAATACCATGAGGCCATTACCCTAAGGGCTCATTCAGACGGCCGTATGATGTCCGCAAAAATACAGATCCATTTTTTTGCGGACAGTTCAGCATGTCCCCCCAAAAAAACTGATTGCATTCCGTATCTCTGCGGATCCACAGACTTCAATGGGGCAATGTCCTGATTTTCACTGACAAGTATAGGACATGTTTTATTTGTTTTGTGGAGCCATGGAATGAAAGTAAAGGGCCCATAGAAGTGAATGGGTCAGTATGTAATCCGCAAAAAAACGGATCTGCATTTCTGTGGACAACATACGGCCGTCTTAATGAGCCCTAAATGATCCGTTGCTTCATTTTGGATTTTAATCCTTATGCAAATCAGCAGTTAAAGAGGACCTTTCATGGTTTTTTTTTTACAGTAGCTAAATACCTTAACTCGTAGGGTACCCCCCGCTGATGCTGCCACCCGTGACCGTTCTTCAAAACAGCGTTCCTGCGCCCCGCTGTATCTCTCAATGGGCGTCTCCTTCTCCCTGGCTGTGCCGCAATCCAATCACATCGGAGAGCGTCACAGCCAGGGAGAAAAAAACTCCTTGGCTGCTACGCTCTCCGATGTGATTGGATGGCGGCACAGCCAGGGAGAAGGAGACGCCCATTTAGAAACCCGGGCGTCTCCTCCTCCCTGTACCGATGCTTAGTATTAACATACTGAGTGGGAAAAATACAGGGGGGCAGAGCGGGGCGCAGGAGCGCTGTTTTGAAGAACGGTCACGGGTGGCAGCATCAGCGGGGGTACCCTACGAGTTAAGGTATTTAGCTACTGTAAAAAAAAAACATGAAAGGTCCTCTTTAAGTGCATCGAGGGCGGAACCAAACCACTCTGTGCACCCTTGTCCTCTGCCAGGTCCTATGCAATGTTTGTCCATGGTCACGACCTGCTGTGAGTCCAGACATGTCGGATTTTGTGTTGCACATGCATGTGACTTTTCCTCCATTGACTTTAATGGAAATCACCTGTGACTTGCTTGTGTTTACACAGCCACATTACAATTCTAAAATAGCCGGCTGACAGCAAGTTGTAGACAAGTCGCACATATTTTTGTGTCACGCGACACATATAGCCGTGCAGCCGAATCCTTAAAGGGACAGGTTCCTGCATAGTCATCACACTTGGCCCTGTCAATCAAGAAGGAGAGGGCGGGACTGGAAGTAGTAAAACAATGCCATTGCTAATCCACAGGTCTGGGGGCCCTTAGGGCTCATGCACACAATTATATGTATTTTGTGGTCGGCAAAACAGATCCGCAAAAAAATACATCTGTGTGCATTCTGTATTTTGTGGAATGGAGCAGCTGGCCCCTAATAGAACAGTCTTATCCTTGTCTGTAATGCGGACAATAATAAAACATCTATTTTTTTTGAGGAACGGACATACGGAATGCGCACGGAGTAACGTCCGTTTTTTTGCGGAACCATTGAAATGAATGGTTCTGCATATGGTCCGCAAAAAAACAGAACGGATATGAAAAGAAAATACGTTCGTGTGCGTCAACCCTTAGGCTTGGATTCTATATTCAGGATTTTCAAAAAAACCTGACTATGGAATCCCTGTGGGCACATTTACTATAGGGTTTGCGACTATTTTTAGGTGTAAAAATGCTGTTTTAGACAGTCTAATTTTATTAGTCGCATTTACTACTGAAATTGTGCCTGTTTTGGAGGCTTTTGCGCCTCGTTCGAGTATTTTGAAGTTTTAGACTAATTCAGAAGTTTTCTAACTTTTGCAACTTTTTTCCGATCTATTTAAAGGGGTTGTCCAAGTTATTTTTTTGTTCTTTATATGTTTCTAACTTGTCAGGTATAACAACTTTCCCATATACTTTGTGTTTCTAAAGCTGCTGGTTTCTCAGAGTTGACTGAGGGTCACATGACCTGTGATGTCACCTTATCTCCCTGGTCTGTGATGTTTCCTTCACAAGCCTCAGAGTTCAGATAACAGTCTGTACACGAGAGGTCACTGGCCACGCCCCCTTTCTTTGCCAGGCTCCTGCTATCTGCTCTCTCCCTGGATTCCTTCAGATAAAACATTAACCCCTTCAGCCAGAACACACTGAGGGCTCAAGGCTTTACAACAAACAGTAGCTGCAGCAGTGAGAGGAGACAAATGCTGGGCAAGGAGCTATAGAGGAATTGTATTGTAAAAGAACAGGTAGGGAGAATTTCCTGTATGTATTAGCAGTGTCATTGTACAGCTGGGACTTGTAGTCCTACACATACAACATGCTGCTGAGTATTCCAGCAGGCAGACATGTCACTCAGCTCTTGTATTCATTCCCTTTGCAGAGAAGGGGGGGAGAAGGGGGAGGGGCTGAGATTGTTATTACTGCATGTTAACAAAGACCAGAAGAGAACCAGGGAAATGAGGAAATATGGATTTTTTTTTGCCTAAAACTTGCTTAACTTAGTTATATATTGCTGCCCATCAGATTTACAGTGCTATATATTTTTTGTCATAACTCGGACAACCCCTTTAAGTAGGGGCGCCTTTTTTTTTTACGCCTGAATTTGTTGCAAACACAGTCTAATTTTTACTCCACTCCTGGGCTGGAGTACTTTTCTTCGTCTGTTTTGCGTACAGAAATGCAACTTTTTAAATAATAGTCGCACTTTCAGGGAAACATGTGACTTTTCTCTGCACAGATGCGTCTATTTTTCATATGCAAATAAATTAGACCAGTGTAAGTGAATAGGAACCTGTCGAACTGAAAAACAACCACCAGAGGTCAGACTAAGGCCCCATTCACAGTCCGTATTTTTGGTCCACATTCCACCCATTCATTTCAATGAGTCCACAAAAAAAAAAGTATGTCTGTTCTACAGTCCATTATTTTTTCATTCAGGACTTTTTTTTCCATCTAAAATAACGGATCTCATATGGAAATGGATAAAACGGATGCAAAATATGCATAAATGAGCATAGCAGATGCTTAAAATACAGGGTCTGTATTTTGCTTTTTTTCTGTTCTTCTGAGTCCGGTTCAAAAGAACGGAAAAATAAACCCGACCTAAAAGGGACATGCAGTATTACGTATTAGTGAATGGATGACCATGCTATACGTGGCAAGTCCTGGCCTGGCAGAGTAAGAATCTTCCTTAGGGTTCATGCACATGACCGTAGTTTCTGTCCACCAAAATGCGGACCCATTCATTTCAATGGGACTGCAAAAGAATCGAACAGAACAACATGTGCTGTCAGCATCCATGTGTCAGTTCCACAGTCCCGCAAAAAAATACAGCGCGTCCTTCTTGTCCATTTTGCGGGTATGGATAGGACATTTGTAGAGCAGTGTGACAAAAATGTCAGCATGCACTCGGTACAGATCCAGATGCGGTCATGTGAATGAGCCTTAGGCTACTTTCACATCTGCGGCAGGGGATTCCGGCAGGAACTACGCTCCGGCCCCACATGTGCACTTGCGGCAGCACGGATCCGGCTGGCTGTTCACCCGCCGGAACAGCCTGCCGGAATCCACTGCCGCTACTCTGAAAGTAGGCTTAGGTTACAGCCACTCGAACATGGTGTTTTGCGGATCCGCAAAACAAGAACACCGGCTCATGTGCGGTCCGCAATTTGCGGAACGCACATGCCACTGCCATCATAGAAAGTGCCTATTCTTGTCCGCAAAATTGCGGAACGGATGCGGATTCATTCATACGGTCGTGTGAATGTAGCCTTAGGTTGCTTGCACACAATGGGAGAGAGTGATCAAAACTGGTGTAAAGTAGAACTGGCTTAGTTGTCCATAGCAACCAATCAGATTCCACCTTTTTCAGAGCGCCCTTAAGAAATGAAAGGTGGAATCTGATTGGTTGCTATGGGCAACTAAGCCAGTTCTACTTTACACCAGTTTTGATGAATTTTCTCTATTGTGGATTACGTATGCTTTTTCCACACAGAGTAAGGGTTTATTCACATGACTGTATGAATGGTTCCGCATCCATTCCATTATTTTGTGGAACGGATGTGCACCCATTTATATTAATAGGGCCACAAAAGATATGGACAGCACACCGTGTGATGTCCGTATCTGTGCTTCTGTTCCGCGGCCCCGCAATTGCGGACAAGAATAGGCATTTCTATCACAGTGCCGGCCATCTGCGGACCGCAAAACACTACGGTCGCCCTAATACAGCACCAGCACAGCGTATGAGATTAGACAAATCTCATGAACACTTTGCTTTTTCTTCATTGGCAGAAGATTTTGAAATCCGTGGTTGTCAATTGTTTGTGAAATTCTGCACCTTACTGTAGAGCGGTTTTCTCCATAGACTTCAATGCGGTTTTTAACAAACAGAAAATCCACACAACAAAAGGGCACAAAAACTGCAATTTAGGCTCCATTCACACGTCCGTATTTTTAATCCGCATCCTATCCGCGTCTGTTCCGCTATTTCAGACATTTTTTGCGGATAGTATGCGGATCCATTCATTTCAATGGGTCCCGAAAAAATTGCACCGTATGTTGTCCGCATCCGTTTCTCCGTTCCGTTTTGCGGATCCACAAACAGAAATCCTCCTGTCCTACTTTTCCTCCGATTTTGCGGTCCGCAGCCCAATACAAGTCTATGGGACGGCCGTAAATGCGGAAGACATGCGGAAAGCCATCCACATGTCCGTTCCAGGAGGGTAGAAAAAAAAAAAGATTTGATTACTCCTTCCGTTTTTTGCGGATCCGCAAAAAACGGATGACATATGGATACATCCTGTCCGTTTTTTACGGAAAAACGGAACGGATGTGCTGGAAAAACGGAGTTTTTTGCGGTATAACGGATCCGCAAAAAACTGACCGTTTTCCAGGATGTGCACAAATACGGACGTGTGAATGGGGCCAAATAGTGTGGATTTATGTGTGGTTTTTAATGCAAGCAGATTTTCTGCATAAAAATCTGTACCGGGTTCCAGGGTTGCCAGCAAGAATTTTTCTTTTCTCTGGACAACTTATCCCAAAATGACGGATAGCCAACATTTTTTACGGACAAATTGGAAAACCGTAATGAATGATGAAGATTATAAGTAATACCCGTCTATATCTCAATATACTAATAACACCTCATTACCAGTATTTACTGTGAGCTGTAAAATACTGAGAATTACCCCCAAAATAATGTAGTAAAGAACCACCACCCTCAAAAAAATCACGGACTATAGTCTATTTTTTTCACGGACACAGGAAAAAGTCGCCAATTTTTACGGACTGTCCAGAAATTTCCATAGAAAAAGGTGAAACCCTGAGTCCCCTTTAGCAGCTGTGTGACAATATTTAGTCGTGCAGACAGTTTTACGCCACCTTCACCAGTTGGGCGTGACAGGGTGGGGGCGTGTTGGGCCAGGACACCAGCCCCAGCAAATTTACTAATATGTACGCCTGGAAACAGGCACAAATGGTGGCGAAAAACTACGCTGGCCTGGGGCTGGCGTAGTTTTTAAGCCAGACACAAGGACAGCCACTGATGTACCTAATTTATAAAGAGGCGCACGTCTCATCATAAATTAGACTAATCTTACGGCAGCGCAGAGGGAGAAACTAAGACCGGAGTAAATAGGCCGTCTTAGTAAATGTGCCCCACTGACCCTCAGCGCTGCTGCAAGAAGCTCCAGCGATGCTCCTAGCGCTATGGACAGCCCCCTGGTGCTCCAAATACCTAATTTACATAAATATAAAAAATAATATATGTCGGCACTTATTGACCCTAGGGAGAGAAGAAATATACACTCAGCATGATCAATCCCTACCACGCAATATGCCTGGTTTAGGGTTGACACTGGCTACTTAATAGCCTCCTTGCTGTTTTATAAAGAATGAAATAAACCAATAACCCCTTTAATTCAACGACTACTGTGCTGGGCACCACGTTCCACTGGTGATATGGGGAAACCCCAACCTGTTTATCACATGACTCATAGCTGGAGTTGCCCCTAGCAACCAATTAGATTGCTGCTTTCAGTTTCCAAAGGGCTTAAAAGCTGAAATTTGATTGGTTGCCATGAGAAATCGGCTTCATTAGTTTTACTCCCTGGATGTTTGCAGTTAACTTGTCCTTTACCACCAGTCCTGCCTCCTGGGCTCTCAGTCCTGAGCTCTCACTCCTAGTGCCAGTCCTGCCCTGGGCTCTCAGTCCTGATGTCAGTCCTGAGCTCTCACTCCTAGTGCCAGTCCTGCCCTGGGCTCCTGCCCTATGTACACCATTACGCCGCCCGCAGGCCGAACTTCATGACATCGTATCACTTCTCACGTCCCCCACAGGAGAAAATGACACGATTGCAACTTTCTGAATGGATATTGAAGGGTTAAACTGTCCGGTAACGCACTCCAATGTCATTAGACGAACCCCGGGATATGGCAGCCCCACTTCCGCTCCACTGTTAGGTCATATCGTGTCTGGTTGTTAAATACTCACATGACCGGTACCGGGGGATCATCGCTCGTGTCCCGGGATGTCACTTCATGTCCCGAATTACGGGTCAAAGTTCCTGCCAAACAAAGTGAAAGTGGGTCGTCACGTCACAGCGGCCTGTAATACCGGCTGCGTCCAGTAGGTGTCGCCTAGGAGGGAGCGATCCTAGCATGTGAGGAATTGTGGCCTTCAGTCATGTCTGGCTGTATACAGTGTATATTGTATGTAGTCCCGGTGTATACAGTATGTAATCTTGCTGTATACAGTATGTATTGTATGTAATCTGGCTGTATACTGTCAGTATTGTATGTAGTTTGGCTGTATACAGTGCGTATTGTATGAAGTCTTGTATACAGTATATAATGTATGTAGTCAGGCTGTATACAGTGTTTAGTGTATGTAGTCCGCCTGTATACAGTGTGTATTGTATCTATTCTGGCTGTATACAGTGTGTATTGTATGTACAGTAGTCTGGCTGTATACAGTGTATATTGTATGTAGTCTGGCTGTATACAGTGTGTATTGTATGTAGTCTGGCTGTATACAGTGTGTATTGTATGTAGTCTGGCTGTATACAGTGTGTATTGTATGTAGTTCGGCAGTATGCAGTGTGTATTGTATGTAGTCTGGCGGTATACAGTGTATATTGTATGTAGTCTGGCTGTATACAGTGTATATTGTATGAAGTCTGGTGTATACAGTGTATATTGTATGAAGTCTGGCTGTATACAGTATATATTGTGTGTAGTCTGACTGTATACAGTCTGTATTGTATGTAGTCTGACTGTATACAGTCTGTATTGTATGTAGTCTGGCTGTATACAGTGTATTGTATGTAGTCTGGCTGTATACAGTGTATATTGTATGAAGTCTGACTGTATACAGTGTGTATTGTATGTATTCTGGATATATACAGTGTATGTGGTATATAGTCTGGCTGTATACAGTATATATTGTGTGTAGTCTGGCTGTATACAGTGTGTATTGTGTGTAGTCTGGCTGTATACAGTATATATTGTATGTAGTCTGGCTGTATACAGTGTGTATTGTATGAAGTCTGGCTGTATGCAGTGTATATTGTATGAAGTCTGGCTGTATACAGTATATATTGTGTGTAGTCTGACTGTATACAGTCTGTATTGTATGTAGTCTGGCTGTATACAGTTTGTATTGTATGTAGTCTGGCTGTATACAGTGTATATTGTATGAAGTCTGACTGTATACAGTGTGTATTGTATGTATTCTGGATATATACAGTGTATGTGGTATATAGTCTGGCTGTATACAGTATATATTGTGTGTAGTCTGGCTGTATACAGTGTGTATTGTGTGTAGTCTGGCTGTATACAGTATATATTGTATGTAGTCTGGCTGTATACAGTGTGTATTGTATGAAGTCTGGCTGTATGCAGTATATATTGTGTGTAGTCCGGCTGTATACAATATATATTATGTGTAGTCTGGCTGTATACAGTGTGTATTGTGTGTAGTCTGGCTGTATACAGTATATATTGTATGTAGTCTGGCTGTATACAGTGTGTATTGCAGGTTTGTGGAGTCGGTAAGCCAAAGCCCCGACTCCAACTCCTCAATTTCCCCTCACCCCGACTCCGACTCCTACTCCCTCATACATGGAGCATGTTTAAGTGATAACTTTTAACAAATTTGCATAAAATCAATAGTACAGATAAGTCATGACAAAAACAGGTTGTAATCTATCAGGCTTCTCTGGGTACAGCTCACTTAGGGCCTAATCAGAGGCGTAGCTAGAGGTTCAGCACATGGGGGGCGAAACATACTTGAGTGGACCCCCCACTTATTGGCTTCCCAAACGCACGTTTCCAACTTCACAGGCACATACTACTAGTTGTGGTTATAATACTGTATTAGAAAGATGACTGTATAAACTGCTAGATCATCTATGCTGTTAAGTACAGTACAATAGACTTTCTAAATACTCTACCACATAATGCAGTAAAATATAGGATTAATAGGAGTAAAAAAGGGGACTCCTATGTTAAAGGAAATCTGTCCCCAGCTTTTACATCACTAAACTAACAGTCCCTTGCCCCCATCAGACCTCAAATCAGCGTATTGTGCCCCCATCAGACCTCAGATCAGCAGAATGTGCCCCCATCAGACCTCAGATCAGCAGAATGTACCCCCATCAGACCTCAGATCAGCAGAATGTGCCCCCATCAGACCTCAGATCAATAGAATGTGCCCCCATCAGACCTCAGATCAGCAGAATGTGCCCCCATCAGACCTCAGATCAGCAGAATGTGCCCCCATCAGACCTCAGATAGGCTTAATGTGCCCCCATCAGACCTCAGATCAGCGTATTGTGCCCCCATCAGACCTCAGATCGGCTTAATGTGCCCCCATCAGACCTCAGATCGGCTTAATGTGCCCCCATCAGACCTCAGATCATCAGAATGTGCCCCCATCAGACCTCAGATCATCAGAATGTGCCCCCATCAGACCTCAGATCAGCAGAATGTTCCCCCATCAGACCTCAGATCAGCAGAATGTTCCCCCATCAGACCTCAGATCGGCAGAATGTGCCCCCATCAGACCTCAGATCAGCAGAATGTGCCCCCATCAGACCTCAGATCAGCAGAATGTGCCCCCATCAGACCTCAGATCAGCGTATTGTGCCCCCATCAGACCTCAGATCAGCAGAATGTGCCCCCATCAGACCTCAGATCGGCTTAATGTGCCCCCATCAGACTCCATAATAGAAGCGCTCACTTGTATTCGCTCGATTGTACTAAGGCCATCCCTGCTGGGCCCCCCCAGAGGTATTGGGTCCAGAGCATCGCCTCCCCCCCCCAGCAGCTACGCCTCTGGGCCTGATATATGAAAACTGTCTAGGTCTAAGACTTTTTTTGTTGCCCATAGCAACCAATCAGAGCTCCCCTTTCATTTCTCCAGAGCACTATATGAAATGAAAGGGGAGCTCTGATTGGTTGCTATGGGCAACAAAGAAACTTCTACACCTAGACAGTTTTCATACATAAGGCTCTAGGTGTTTTACATCAGCAGCAGATAGAAGCCATGAGAGCAGCTAACCTCTCCAAACATGAGCTCAGAGGAAACATGAATACAGAGAGAACATGCACTGGACATAAAGGGCAGTACACAGTCATCTCAACTAAAAGCCTAAATCCTTAGATCAGGAACAGACATTTATAGGACATTTCATCATTTTCACAAATTCTTATAAAAATATATTCAGCACTGAACTAAATGTACTAATTCATTATATATTTTAGGAGTCGGATTCGGTCCATTTTATACCGACTCCACCAAAATGGTGACCGACTCCACGACTCCGACTCCACAGCCCTGGTGTATTGTATGTAGTCCAGCTGTATACAGTGTGTATTGTATGTAGTCTGGCTGTATACAGTGTATATTGTATGTAGTCCGGCTGTATACAGTGTATATTGTATGAAGTCTGGCTGTATACAGTGTGTATTGTATGTAGTCTGGCTGTATACAGTATATATTGTATGTAGTCCAGCTGTATACAGTGTGTATTGTATGTAGTCTGGCTGTATACAGTGTATATTGTATGTAGTCCGGCTGTATACAGTATATATTGTATGTAGTCCAGCTGTATACAGTGTGTATTGTATGTAGTCTGGCTGTATACAGTGTATATTGTATGTAGTCCGGCTGTATACAGTGTATATTGTATTAAGTCTGGCTGTATACAGTGTGTATTGTATGTAGTCTGGCTGTATACAGTATATATTGTGTGTAGTCTGGCTGTATACAGTGTGTATTGTATGTAGTCTGGCTGTATACAGTATATATTGTATGTAGTCCAGCTGTATACAGTGTATATTGTATGAAGTCTGGCTGTATACAGTGTGTATTGTATGTAGTCTGGCTGTATACAGTGTATATTGTATGAAGTCTGGCTGTATACAGTGTGTATTGTATGAAGTCTGGCTGTATACAGTGTGTATTGTATGAAGTCTGGCTGTATACAGTGTGTATTGTATGAAGTCTGGCTGTATACAGTGTATATTGTATGAAGTCTGGCTGTATACAGTGTGTATTGTATGAAGTCTGGCTGTATACAGTGTATATTGTATGAAGTCTGGCTGTATACAGTGTGTATTGTATGTAGTCTGGCTGTATACAGTGTATATTGTATGAAGTCTGGCTGTATACAGTGTGTATTGTATGTAGTCTGGCTGTATACAGTGTATATTGTATGAAGTCTGGCTGTATGCAGTATATATTGTGTGTAGTCCGGCTGTATACAGTATATATTATGTGTAGTCTGGCTGCCATTCTTCTTTTCAGATCCTCTGCCAGGTTGGATGGGGACCATCAGTGAACATCTATATTCAGGTCATTCTAGAAATATTTGATTGGGTTCAAGTCAGGGCTCTGGCTGGGCCACTCATGGACATTCCCAGTTGTCCCTAAGCAACTCATGCGTTGTATTGGTTGAGTGCTTTGGGTCATTGTCTTGTTGGAAAGTTAACATTTGGTCCAGTTGGAGGTCCAGAGCACTCTGGTTCTGGTTTTCACTCAGAATATCTTTGTGCTTTGCTCTATTCTGCTTCCCCTCAGTTCTGACCAGTCGCCCTGTTCCAGCCGCTCACCTGAACAGCACGATACTGTCACCACCATGGTTCACTGTAGGGATAGTATCGGGGGGGTGATGAGTAGTGCTTTGTGTCTTCCAGATACTGACACTTAGAATTTTGCTAAATAGTTCAATCTTGGTTTCATCAGACCAGAGAATCTTGTTTCTCACAAGAGAAACAGAGAGTCCTTTAGGTGGTTTTTTGTAAAGTTTCATGTGTCTTTTACTGAGGAGAGGCTTCTTTCTGGCCACTCTACCATAAAGACCAGATTGGTTAAATGCTGAAGTGATGGCTGACCTGGAAGATTCACCCATCTGCACACTGGATCTGTGGAACTCAGCCAGAGTGATTATTGGGTTCTTGGTCACCTCTCTTACCATGGCTCTTCCTCCCGATTACGTAGCTCCGGGAAGAGTCCTGGTTGTTCCAAACTTCTTCCATGTAAGAATTATGGAGACCACTGTGCTCTTGGGAACCTTCTGTGCAGCTGAAATATTGTCCCCTTCTCCCGATCTCTGCCTCCACACAATCCTGTCCCTGAGCTTTGCAGGCAGTTCTTTCCTCCTCATGGCTTGGTTTTTGCTCTGATATACATTATCAGCTGTGAGAACTTAGATAGACAGGGGGTGTCTTTCCAAATCATGTCCAATCAACTGAATTTACCAATGTGGATTCCAATCAAGGTGTGGAAATATCTCAAAGATGATGAAATGGGAGACCCCAGAGCTAAATTCCAAGTATCATAGCAAGAAGTTTGAATACTTATATCCATGCAAAATGTTCCTTTTTTCTGTTTAATAAATTTGCAAAAAATTCAAAAATTCTGTTTTCTCTTTTTATTTATGGAGTCTTGAGCGTAGATTGATGGACAAAAACTTGATCTTTTTTATTGCAGCACAAGGCTACAACATAACAAAATGTGAAAAAAGTGAAAGGGTCTGAAGACTTTCCGAATGCACTGTATGCCCAATTCTGCTTGGTACCTTTGTGCCCCTGAAGAAATAATGCCCCTCAGAGCAATGATACCCCCTCAGAGCACCCTTACAGTATTAATGATCCTAGTGCCCCTGCACATTAATAATGCACTCTTTAGTGCTCCCTCACAATAGTGAAGCCCTGTTAGTGCCCACTCACAATAGTGAAGCCCTGTTAGTGCCCACTCACAATAGTGAAGCCCTGTTAGTGCCCCCTCACAGTAGTGAAGCCCTGTTAGTGCCCACTCACAATAGTGAAGCCCTGTTAGTGCCCACTCACAATAGTGAAGCCCTGTTAGTGCCCACTCACAATAGTGAAGCCCTGTTAGTGCCCCCTCGCAATAGTGTTACTCCCTTAATACCCTGTTACAATAGTGATGTGCTCTTAGTGCGCCCTTCACAATATAGTATTTTAAAATGATAAAAATAATACACGCCTAGCAGAATTTCAGTAATAAAGCGAGCATACCATCCCCGCCATGGCTCAGCACAGCAGGCGTGATGATGTCACTGCATTGTGTCTGCCTATGGTCAAGGTCAAAGGGAGAATGGTGAAGCAGGGAACTGATGGTTCCCTGCTTCATCTTCATACTCAACTGTATCTAGGTCCTAAGGACGCAGATACAGTTGAAACTGGGACATGCAGCTGCCATCCAGGGACAGAACTGTGGCCGAAATCTGGGACTGTTGGAAAGCATGTGTTTCAACATGGTGGAAGGCATGTGTAAGTAGCTGTGACATCACTGTTGGGTTAGCACTCCAAATATTGTCAGGGGACCTCTGCTGATATTTGCCCAGTAAGCTCTTCAGATATAAGTCTGCCCAATAGCGGTGACATCAGAAATGTCTGGCAATCTATTGTAGTATCTTCAGCAGATTTAACTTTAGTAAACTACTTTCATGGCATGTGGGTTTTAGACTACTTTCACACCTGCGTTTACATTTTCCGGTATTAAGATCCGTCATAGGGTCTCAATACCGGAGAAAATGCTTCCTTTTTCTCCACATTCATTGTCAATGGGGACAAGACGTAACTGAACAGAACGGAGTGCTCCGAATTGCATTCCGTTCCATTTGGTTGCGTTCCCATACCATTCTTTCCGTCATGGGATGCAGAGCAAAACTGATCCGCCATGGCCCACAATGCAAGTCAAAGGGGACAGATCCATTTTCTCTGACACAATAGACAACGGATCCGTCTTGGCTATTTTAAAGATAAAACAACCGGATCCGTTCTTAACGGATGCAGATGGTTGTTGTATTATCAGAACGGATGCGTTTTTGCCTGATCCGGCAGTGTGAAAGTAGCCTGAGTCAGGTAAGTTGTGACATCACAAGCAACAGGAAAGCAGCTTTTTGGCGACTATGACATAATAGTGCTGAATCACTTAGCTTATAGTGAGATCACAATGGCTTTCAGGAAAGTTACTGTGACATCACAAGTGGGCTCTATCAGGTAAACAGCAGTCAGCTCCTGGTATGCACCCATCTAGCTTGTGATGTCATAAGGGGGTTTCACTCAAGTAACTGCTGTGACATCACAGATGTCAGTCAGGTAAGCTATTGTGACATCACTACTGGGTTTCAGAGCTTTGTCATCACAACCATGTTAGTGATGTAGGTTTCAGTCAAACAGCTGTCACCTTCATGACTTCACTTCATCACTGCTGTGACATCACTACTATCATTTTTGTTAATGTCTTTACTAATGGTGGTGTCACGGGGGAGACAAGGGGAGGTGCGCCCTGTACTGAACCCCCCCCGTTCTCTCCCTGCCTGCTTGCCTCAGTCGGCCCTAGGCGGCCGCGGACAACCACGGTGACGGTCCCTGCTCTGTATAAGTGCACAGGGAGGAACAGGGAACAATTGGAGAGACAAACACAGACGAAACAAACACAATATCAGAATAGTCTGCAAGCCGGGTCATACACAGGAGATAACGTCAATACCAGGGGTGAAGCAAAGAGAGGTCGAAGTCCAAGTCCAAGGTCAGGGTCAGGGTCAAACAGCAATCAAACACTAGGTCGCACAAGCACTGATCAAAGTAGTAACGCTAATCACAGGCATCTGAGTGAGGCAGTTGCCATCTTTAAATAGCCCGCCCAGGATCATGTGATGTGGCCAGCATCACCTGACCTGAGGCGGAGCAAGCTGTCAAAACAATATGTAAAGTAGCCATGTGGTGTGATCAGCACCACATGGCTAAACCCAAACAGAGAATTAACACATGAAGTGCTGGCTGACAAGACCAGCACTTCAATTCCCTATTGCTCGTCTCTAGGGGGGCGGAGGAGGTCTGGTGACGTCGTGCAGAGGGAGCGCGACGCCGACCTCGCGTGACAGTACCCCCCCCTTCACGAGGGGCCACCGCGACCCTTACCAGCGGGAGCAGGCTTATCGGGATGCTGTAGATGGAACTTTCGGATGAGCGAGTCTGCATGCATCCTGGTCAACGGTACCCAAGAATCTGTCCTCTGGCCCGAATCCCTTTCCAGTGTACGAGGGTACTGAAAGGAATTCCGGACCTTCCTCACATCAATGACTCTAGCAACCTCGTGCTCCACTTGGTCCCTCCACCTCTACCGGAGGTGAGGGCTGTACCTCTGGACCAATAGGAGCAACATAACGCTTCAGCAAAGACATGTGAAAAACATTATGAACGCGAAGGGAGTCGGGTAAACATAATTCAAAAGATACCGGATTGATCACCTTAGTGATCCTGTATGGACCAA
>ONZH01000033.1:0-33438 GCA_900303285.1 Rhinella marina | reverse complement strand
GTGCCAGTAAAAATGCCCCCCCATGTGCCAGTAAAAAAAGTGCCCCCCCAGTGCCCCATGTGCCAGTAAAAAATGCCCCCAGTGCCCCCCCCATGTGCCAGTAAAAATGCCCCCAGTGCCCCCAGTGCCAGTAAAAATGCCCCCATGTGTAAAAATGCCCCAGTTAAAAAATGCCCCCAGTGCCCCCCATGTGCCAGTAAAAATGTGCCAGTAAAAAAGTGCCCCCCCAGTGCCCCCAGTGCCCCCATGTGCCAGTAAAAATGCCCCCATGCCCCCATGTGCCAGTAAAAATGCCCCCCATGTGCCAGTAAAATGTCCCCAGTGCCCCCATGTGTGCCAGTAAAAATGCCCCCCAGTGCCAGTAAAAATGCCCCCATGCCCCCCAGTGCCCCCCCCCCCCATGTGCCAGTAAAAATGCCCCCAGTGCCCCCATGTGCCCAGTGCCCCCCATGTGCCAGTTAAAAATGCCCCCATGTGCCCCAGTAAAAAATGCCCCCATGTGCCAGTAAAAATGCCCCCATGTGCCACTAAAAAATGCCCCCAGTGCCCCCATGTGCCAGTAAAAATGCCCCAGTGCCCCCATGTGCCAGTAAAAATGCCCCATGTAAAAATGCCAGTAGTAAAAAAGTGCCCCCAGTAAAAATGCCCCCCATGTGCCAGTAAAAATGCCCCCAGTGCCATGTGCCAGTAAAAAAAATGCCCCCAGTGCCCCCATGTGCCAGTTAAAAATGCCCCAGTGCCCCCAGTGCCAGTAAAAATGCCCCCAGTGCCCCCATGCCAGTGCCAGTAAAAATGCCCCGTGCAGTGCCCCATGTGCCAGTAAAAATGCCCCATGTGCCAGTAAAAATGCCCCCAGTGCCCCCATGTGCCAGTGCCCAGTAAAAATGCCCCCAGTGCCCCCATGTGCCAGTAAATGCCCCCAGTGCCCCCATGTGCCAGTAAAAATGCCCAGTGCCCCATGTGCCAGTAAAAATGCCCCCATGTGCCAGTAAAATGCCCCACAGTGCCCCATGTGCCAGTAAAAATGCCCCATGGCCAGTAAATGCCCCCAGGCCCATGTGCCAGTAAAATGCCCCAGTGCCCCCATGTGCCAGTAAAAATGCCCCCAAAATGCCCCAGTGCCCCCAATTGAGCTCCGGTCGGTGACTGCTACAATAAAAAAAAAAAAATTAACACTTATACTTACCTCCATGGTGTTGGCAGGCCTGTGTCCCGCGCTGTATGGCTCAGGCGGCGCGATGACGTCATCGCGCCGCCTGAGCCGGCCTCTGATAGGCTGCAGGCCCAGTGCCTGCAGCCTATCAGAGGAACGGGCAGGGGAGACGCCTCTCCCTCCCCTGCCCCAGTACAATACAGTACAATACAGGCATCTGTCCTCAGGACGGCGATACAGATGACTATGGAGATGAGCGCTTCCATAAAGGAAGCGCTCATCTCCCTCTGCCCCTATCTGTGCGCAGGGCCGCGCCACACCTGGCTAATTGGCGGTGCGGCCCTGCAAGTGGCAAGGGGGGCCCTCGGGGCCCCCCTGGCTTAGGGGCCCGGTCGCAACTGCGACCGCTGCGACCCCTATAGCTACGCCACTGGTTTCTGCCTAAACCCCTTTCAATGACCTTTGGGCCATTTTTTCCATTGCCTCATTTGCTAAAAGTTGTTTCTTTAGAGGGTAGAGTCCTGACCAAGTTTTTACCTCCAGTAGAAGAGAAGGTAATCCCAACTAAGACTGGGCCCCCTCTTGCCCTGGGCCCAATAGCAGTCACATGGTCTGGTGTTATGGTAGTCACGCCTCTGATGGTAGCACAATATCTTTGTATTTCTATGACACATGCTGCTGTTACATCAACACTAGTGTGCGCTAACAGCAGAATTACAGAATAGATAGTCCTGGGGTCCTTTCTAGGTCCCCAGGAATGACTGTAAAATGATTTCATAGTCTCCATTGGGACTACTGGAAAATCTTCTGATCAGATCGAAGACTGTGCCATTAACAGTCTGGATCGGCGCTTCCTCTGATCCTGTCTGTAGAGTAGATGGCAGCCCTGAGAACAGAAGCTGTTAGCTAGACACCATTAAAAGATAAGGAACGATGATTAATGAGTTAAGGACCACTTTATAGGCTGAAAGACTCCCTTTAAAGTATTACAAATGCAGAACCTAACATACATCAAGTTAGGTTATTGTAGCTGTGTTTAGTGCAATTACAGGACAGGTTTTTTTTGGAGATATGCTTCCTACATAAGGTCATAGCAAAACTGATTCACAAACGTGGGGAAAAAATCTCACAAATTAAGGTAACAAACCCTAAAAGTGTGAGAAAACATACACATAGGGACATGAGAGGTGTATAGCCCTACCCCAGTGACTTCCTCATACCCAAGAGAAAAAGCAAAAACAAGTTATTATTTAACCCCTTCACGACTGCCATACGGCTATATATGTGCTGTCTCCACATACCCTGTGCAGATAGCACATATATAAACGTTATGGCAGCTCTTTAATCAGAGCGCTGATACTCCACTGCCGCTGTCACAGACAGCGTACAGTTCGGTAATTCTGGCAAGGGACCATTTAGAGTGGTCTCTTGCTTGCGATCGCTCCGATTGGTTAGTCTGTGCAGACTAACCAATGGGATGGAGGCAGTGTAAAAATACTGGTTTAAGGCTCTGATCTGCACTCTGCAGATCAGAACCTGAAATCAGGCACTATCTGCTCCATGCCCCTGATCTGTGCCCCCCATCTGTGCCCTGCCTGCCCCCATCTGTGTCCCCTGCCTCCATCCCTGCCCCCCGTTGCGGTCCTCCTGTATGCGATGGCAGCAGCTCCGTTCCATACATCGAGCGTCAGCTGTATGCTGACACTCTGCTGTAACGGGCGAGATCAGTGGCACGGATCTCACCCATTTAACCCCTTAGATGCCACCGTCAGTGGACACCCGCAGCATCCTTGGGGTTAATATAGGGAGGACGCTCTCTCTCTCAACCATCGGGCTGCCGCACTGCGATGGCAGCGGCACGATAGTTGCCACGGAAACCGGACACCTTGCAAAGGCGTCCAGTATTGCCATGTATCAGTGTTAGTATTAGCAGTGTAAAAATTTAAAAAAGGAAAAAATAAATGTAAAAAATAAAGAAAAATGTAAATTAAAGATAAAATAATTTTTTTTCCCATATCTACTCATTTATAAGATATTTAAAAAAAAATAAAATAAACTACACATAACTGTGTCTGTAATTACTTGATCTATAAAATAATCATGGAACTAATCCCATGTGGTGAGCGCTGTAAAAAATAAAAAACAGTGGCAGAATTGCTTTTTTTGCCTCACCTCCCAAAATTGAATAAAAAGTGATCAAAAAGTCATATGCATCTCAAAAATGATTCCAGAATGGTACTGAAACTACAGCCCATCTCGCCAAAAAATGCTCTCATACAATTATGTTGATGGGAAAATAAAAAAGTTATGGGTCTTAGATTTTGGTGATGCAAAAGTTTAATAAAAAGTAATTTTTTTATGACATAAAAGTGGTAGAATATGAAAAAAAAAACAATACAAATTTGGTGTCGCCATAACCATATCAAACCACAGAATAAAATTATCATATCAAATATACCACATGGAGAACCCCATAAAAAATAAAAAAACAGACAACTTTTGCCCGCTTCACCTCCTAAAAAATTGAATAAAAAGCGCTCAAAAAGTCATATAGACGCTAAAATTGTACAAGTAAAAATTAAAACTCGTCCTGCAAAAACACAAGCTCTCACACAGCGACATTGACGGAAAAATCAAATAGTTATGGGTCTTCGATTTGGTGATGCATAAAAAAAATAATGTTTAATAAAAAAAGTGATTTTATGATATAAAAGTGATATAACATGAATAAAACAATAAAACAATATCAATTTGGTATCAACCCACAGAATAAAATTATCTTATCAAGTATACCACATGGAAAACACCATTAAAAAAAAAATAAAATAAAAACACTGTGGCAGAATTGCAAAAAAAAAAAAAGCTATGGCCCTTAAAATCTATTTCAGCAAATTCCATATTAGAAAATGCAGATTCCGCTCCTTTCCTTCATCTCCTCATACAGCAGTTGACGACCACATATGGGGTAAATTTGCTCCTGTTATCCCTTGTTAAAGTGAAAAATATTGGCTTAAGCACATTTTAGTAGTGCAGTAGCTCAACAAGTGAACGTGGTACTAATGTGATTGCCAGAACAATCTGCTGAGCGCACTACTACCTCTTAACCCATAGCTAATGATCACCTATCGCCACAAGTGAGTTGAGCACTGCGTGCACCCATTTTTAAGGTTTTGGGAGATAATAACATTTGTGCCACTGTAATGTATGTGTGTTTATATGGTGTTCACTATGCAGTATAAACAACATTATACTGTAACTTTATTCTGCAGGTCATCCTGTAGCAATACCACATCTATACAGATTTTTTATGTTTTTCTACTTCTACTCAATAAAAACTTGTTATTTTAGAAAACAATTTCATTTTGTGTCTCTGCAATCAAACACCCTTAACATTTTTGCTTTTTTGTTGAGTCCCCGCACCGCTGCTGCTGCTTCTCCCTGTACACGGATGAAAACATCTGGTGTCGGGGGGAGCAGCCAATGGCAGGTGGGGTTGGGGATGAGCCTCCCTAGCATCGCGGATCAACCATTCCGCCCCGGCCCTGGATGCTTTCATCCGTGTACAGGGAGAAGCAGCAGGGGTTCAGGGAACAGGAGCGGTGCAGATAATTGCCTTGTGTAATGGTGCCTATTGGTACCTATTGAAAGCACTGTGGCTGCCAACACCTAAATCATACCTTCTGTGCAGCAGGTCATTCTGTATAAACAGCGATCTGCTGTCCATAAAAAATGACTCTGTATGGGGATGAGTACCAACGATCGCTCCTCCCCATACAACGGTGGGGATTGCTGCATATGAAAGACAAGCAGGCAATTATCGGGAATAAACAGATCATTCCCGATAATTGCCTGCTGTGTCGGCCTATGTAAAGGGCCCTTTAAATGCCTCTGTCAGCACTGACCACATTATTTAAGGGTCTAAACATAGGTTTTAGAGCAAGGTATTTACTGTATAATGAAGCCACCATCCTGTGACACATTATTACATCGGTACACACGAATGACCAGCTCACCATGACGTAATAGTATGTCACAGAGCTTATGCTGCTGGAGACTTCTCACCACTCCACATACTTCCATCTTACTCCTCTTTACCTCTTGGCAACTTGTGTTTGATAAAGGTCTATTTGACCGAAACGTCACACCTTACTGTAGTTGCCCTGCACATGTCTCAAAGAAAAGACTGAATTGCATATATATTGGAGTGCTCTGGTTTTCTGTACGTCACTGATTGAAGGCTGGGAAGCCACAACCGGAAGCACCCTCACGAATAGTGACAAGAGTGCCGTGCCTGTACTCTCATGATCCGGAGGATAGGTCATCAATATAAACAGGCTGCACAACCCCTTTAACACATTTAACATAAATTTTTAATTTTTTTTTTCTTTAACAGTAACATTGAGTAAACTGACAATGTTTTCTCTACAAGTTGCCTGCAAATTTTAATAATTTTCACCCAGATTTTATAAAAAAAAAAAAACTGGCACTAAAACTGATTCATTCTGAGTTTATTCTTAGACTGTCATTCCAAAATAAGAATTCTTTTTTTTTTTCTTTTTTTTTTTTTTCTAGCGAACAAACAGAACATGATACAAGTTCCTGATCAAATAGAAGCTAATGTTGGGGAAAATGCTATCATTAATTGCACTGTCCATCAGTATGCAACTAAAGGAGTCAATATGAGGAAACGTTTCAAGAAAATTTTTTTCATTGGGCCGAAGAGTAGTGTGGTACACCAAGATTACAATGATCGTTTATCATATTCTGGAGATGATACACACTTCAGTGTAACATTAAAAAATCTCACAGTAAATGACTCTGACATTTATCTTTGTGATACATTAGTGGAATTTTCTGAAATCTGCGCCCATGGAACTTTACTGATTGTGCACCCACCAGTCGGTAAGTGGCTTTTATTTAGTTTTGTGATGTTGATATCAATGTAAGAGCAATGAATTTGCTTTCAAAGACAGAAGAGAATACTGTCATGAGAAGGCAGGGAAACTTTAAAGGGGTTTTCCAAGATTTTTTTTTTAGGTCATCAGTATCTGATCGGTGGGGGTCTGACACTCAGGACCACCGCCGACCAGCTGTTTGAGAAGACACCGGCTCTTGCAATAGCTTTGCTCCCCTCGTCGCTGCTTTTCCTAGGCTAGTGACGACATGTTCATTGGTCAAATAGCCTGGGAGCAGCTCAGCCCCATTGAAGTGAATGGGGTTGAGCTGTCACACCAAGCACAGCCACTATCTAATGTACAGAGTTGTGTCGAGCTGAGTGAAGGCTGCGTCGCTACTGTCTTCTAAAACAGCCGATCGGTAGAGACCACCACCGATCAGATACTGTAAAAAAAATCTTAGAAAACCAGACATTCTTTGAGAAAGATTTGCTTTCTTTTTACAACAGGAAACCATCCTGCCTTTGACATCAACTATACGGCCATAAGATATAATATATCCATTGCATGGTATCAATTTCATCTAAAAGATCATAAAGCCTGTACTATTTACCAATTTCTTCACAACTTCATGGGCCTGATGCCTAGACCAAAATTTCACTTTTTGAAATACTGTGTTCTTTTTTTTCCCCAGTACTTTTTACTCGACTCAAATATGTTTTGGTAAAAATCACCAGGAATATTAACCAATCACACCTCACATATATTGATGAGCAATGAAGTGGAATTCGATCCAAATTTCAGGATAAATTCGATTTGCAGCAAAGCCTAATTTCCTCATGCTTTGTGGTAGAGAATCGATTTAACCTGAAATAGTGTAAAAACAAAAAAAATCATACTTACCTCCTCCATGGCCGCCGCCATCTTGATTGAAGATCCCGGGCGAAATCCCATGCGTGGTGACGTGGTGCCAGCTCGCTTGATGACGTCATTTCGGGCCGTGTAAGATTTCGCACCAGATCTTCAAGCAAGGTGGCAGCAAAGCAGCCGAATCTAATTTTGAAGAATTTTCCTAATCTCTACTACCATACATAACAGTGCCAAATATTCCTTTAGGCTTAGGGCTCAATCACACGGCCATTGTTAGGCCATGCCATGCAAACAACGGGTCCGCAACATGCGGGTACCGGCTGCGGGCACCCTGCATCACGGATGTATACCCTTTCACTTGAATGGGTCCACAATCCTGAAGGTCGGTGCGGAACGGAGGCACGGAACCTCATAAAAGCACTACAGAGTGCTTCCATGGGGTTTCTCTCTATACCTCCGCACCGCAAAAAAAAAGAGAACGTTTTCTTTTTTTTGGGTGCGGACGGATCACGGACCCATTCAAGTTGAATGGGTCTGGATCCGTCGCGGCAGCCGAACGGGTGGTCCCTGTACATTGGGGACTGCAAATTGCGGTCCCCAATGCACAGAACGGCTGAACAACGGCCGTGTGAATGAGCCCTTACACACAACCTTTGCTTTTTTTCAGTGGAGAGCAGGAGTAGATCAAGCAAAACAAATGAATGCACAAGCACCTGGCACCCATGCAAAATGTGTGTATCTGATGCAAGAGGTCTACTACTGATGGGTTTGAAGATATGTGTGGAGTATTTGGTTTCAGTGGGAGTCCCCAAGTAGATAATGTTCAGCCCAGGGTGATTGTTCTTGTGCACTAGCAATAAAGCGCACAGTTATAGAGTGAGAAATGTGACCGTTTCTCAGACAATCCAAAGGAAGGCAGCAGACATTCTTGAATGGCAGGTGAAAAACTACTTTTAATCCATTCTATCCAGTGATGCAACATTTTGGCCACAAATTCATCATTTTCAAGCAATTTGCGGCCGAAACATCACATCACTGATTACGATGGATCAAAAGTTTTTTCACCTGGCATTCAAGATCGTGCACCGCCTTCCTTTTCGTTTGGATTGACGGCAGGAGTTGGACATGGCTGAATTTAGTGGGCACTAATCTCTTTTCATTCATTTGTTTACTTTGGAGTGCTGTCCAAATTTCTCTTTCTGGTTTCTCAGATAAGTCTGAGAGATGCACAAAGAAGCCCATGAGTGGCCTTGTGGTTCCATGCTCTAGAATTCAGTCGGACACAGGCGTTACCTAAACTAGGCGGTGTACTGATTTCACATGGGGAAACAAGCCTAATGGTTACAGTCAGTGTTGAGCGAGCATGCTCGGCCGAATACGATATTCGGCCTAGCATAGCGGTGCTCGGGACCACGCTGTGTTCGGCCGCCATGCGCGAGTCCCCTCCCTGCACGCTAATTAGCCAATTAGCCTGCAGGGAGGTACTGGCCTGGCATTGGCTGGCTGGGAAAGCGTCATCGGGTGCTATATAGCACCTGGTGACATGTGACCCGGCTTAGACAGAGTCAGGGAGAGGTGCTGCAAGGAGGGACAGATAGTGTAGGGATAGAAATTGGCTAGGCAGGGCTACTTTTTTTGTTGAAAAGACCAAAAAGCCCTTTTAAGGGCAATTATATCTGGCTGCAATATATTATTTTTTGGGGGGGTCAAAAATTGCGCAAGGTTGCTTGACCTAAGCACCACCTGCGCAGCGTGTGCGTTATAACGTTTCTGTATACTATATACCTGACATCCGTTGCTATTTTTTCTGCCGCTAATCAAGGCGACATTACCTGCGCTGCATCTGCTGTATAACGTTTGCGCAAAGAGGGACAGATAGTGTAGGGATAGGTTTTGGCTAGGCAGGGCTAGTTGTTCTGTTTAAAAGACCCAAAAGTCCTTTGAAGGACTGTTGTTATATCTGGCTGCAATATTTTTTTTCTTTTGGGGAAAAAAATAACGCAAGTTTGCCTGACCTTAACACCACCTGCACAGCATGTGCATTATAACGTTTCTGTATCCTATATACCTGACATCCGGTGTAATTTTTTCTGCTGCTAATCAAGGCGACATTACCTGTGTTGCGTGTGCATTATAACGTTTCTGTATCCTATATACCTGACATCCGGTGTAATTATTTCTGCCGCTAATCAAGGCAACATTTTTGGGGTTTTGGGGGGTATTATTGTCATTCCGTAAAAGTGGCGTAATACTCAGACAACATCGTTCCCAGCAGTGACTTTGGAGTCCAAGATGCATCCAGACATCCACCCCATGCTGTTTCCAAACCATTTCAATGGCGTTTCAACCATTTTCTCACCTTTCCCTATGCACCAGACACCCTCCCCTCTTCAGCACAGGGGGTGCCTAGTTTAGTGCTCGGGTTCTCCCACTGACTTCCATTGTGCTCGGTCGAGCACTCGGGCACCACCTAGTGTTCGACCCGAGCACCCGAGCAGTACGGTGCTCGATCAACACTAGTTACAGTCTTTCTACAGGCAACAAGCTTGAGTGTTACAGTCTTACAACAGGCAATAAGCATACAATTTCAAGGTCTCTCACCTAGGGCGTAGCATAAGTCAGTGGCAAAAGGTAAATTTAATCCATTTAAGGGAAAAAGGCTTACCCTCTCTATGCTTGCATTGCACCCTAATTTCCTGGGAATCAATACTTCCCTTCTATTTATCCACTTTGGAGATTGTGCTGTTAGAGTATGGACGCCAGAGGCGTTGCCCTCATGCTGATCTATGGCTATTGCCGCTTTAACTAGATACTTAAATCCACTGCCATCAATATGCCCTTCTTCATACTAGCATGCTGACTGACTGAAATTTCTCTTTTTTTCTTTGCAAGTTTGTACTGGAGGTGTGGCTACTCCATTTGGTCATGCACTTCTGACCAGCCCATTTGCCCCACAGGTTGTTTTTAATCAGTGCAACTATAAAGCCGAGTGATTCGGCATGCATGCTAGTGTCTGCACTCCTGAACTAAGGGAGGCCTTTGAAGCACCAGAAATGGCAAAAGGCAAAGTGGACACTACATGCATGTGGAACAAAACACCCCCTGATTATATGGAAGCCAAGTCTGGCACGTAACAGGTAGGAGATAGTGTTAGGTTCCCATTCTGCAGAGAACACCTTGATTTCGGTGAATGGGCTCAGATAATTTTGTACAAAATATATTTGCCAAGAGTCTCTGATTTATCAAACAAGCATAGCATGAGCTTTGGAATACTCTATCACTATGGCATTTTGTGCTTTATCTGGTAGCGGTGTGCGGTTGCAATCTATGTATTTTCCTTTGACATGTATTTAGCCATAGCAACCAGTACCTGCACTCTGGGATGTGCTGACTGTGCTGAATTTCTCTTTTTTTCTTTGCGAGTATCTCTCCATGCTCGAGGAAATGGCATCTCCCGCATTTTGAATTTTTGGCGCCTATAAACTCAGCCAATCACAAGCCAGGAGACTCTGCGGTACACCCAGCATCACATGTCGATAGCAGGGGTAGGCTGGCCTGATCAGGTGACCCTGGAATATACTAGTGACTGCCCGCAGTGCTCGGCTCAGATGCTGTCTGGATGTCGTTAGGGACAGATCGGCTGCATTTCAGGGAGAGTGTTAGGGCCTGGATTTAGTTCTCTGTTAGGCAGGAGTGATCTCAAAAGAACCCAACAGCCCTTCTAAGGGCTACAAGACACTTTTTTTTGTCTCCTGGCTGGGCTGGCTGGCACTAGTAGTGCAGCTATCGCCATATATAACACTTTTTTTTTTTATTGACGTCACGTTAAAAAATATATATATATAAATAGAAAATATAAAAAATAAAAATAAAAAATAGGTTTTTTGTTGTTTTATCTCAGTGATACAAATCCATTTCATACAGCTGTGTGGAACCATTCTGTGTGTCACTGTTCCGCTGTCCAGTCACCACAAACCACAATCCGCATTTTCTGTCCAGGGGACACATTCTGTACGTCACGTAATTAAAAAAGGTCTTTTGCTCTCACTGATACAGCTACATTACAAAAATCTCTGTGTGACATTTATCTGGGTTGCAATTAAGCAGACCAAGTCTGCCTAATCTAATAGTTTCAGTGTAATTGCTCCATACTGCACGGTACGTAATAACATACGTAATTTAGCTCTAACTTATCCACCTATATACAAAGCACAATCCATATTTTCTGTCCAGGTGACACATTCTGTACGTCACTTAATTAAAAAAGGTCTTTTGCTCTCACTGATACAGCTACATTACAAAAATCTCTGTGCAACATTTGTCTGGGTTGCAGTCAAAATATCCACAGTAAGCAGGGGCTGAGTTTGCTCTCTGATATTTTCTGCACGTCACGTTAAAAAAAATATATATATTAAAAAAAATATATAAAAAAAATTTTAAAAAATAGTTTTTTGTTGTTTTATCTCAGTGATACAAATCCATTTCTTACAGCTGTGTGGAACCATTCTGTGTGTCACAGTTCAGCTGTCCAGTCACCACAAACCACAATCCTTATTTTCTGTCCAGGTGACACATTCTGTACGTCACTTAATTAAAAAAGGTCTTTTGCTCTCACTGATACAGCTACATTACAAAAATCTCTGTGCGACATTTGTCTGGGTTGCACTTAAGCAGACCAAGTCTGCCTAATCTAATAGTTTCAGTGTAATTGCTCCATACTGCACGGTACGTAATAACATACGTAATTTTGCTCTAACTTATCCACCTATATATTTTCTTGTTCAGATTGAACAAGTTTGTGGGTTTCAGTACAGCAGGCCCATTTTTTTTTTGTACATATAATACACTTATATACAGAAAATGTTGAACCCCAGGGCTAAGGGTCGAGGACGAGGGCGTGGGCGTGGGCATTCAATTACTGCAGGGGGCAGAGGCCGTGGTCCTGGGCAGGGTGAGACAGTACCTGCTGATAAGGGAGCAGGGGAACGCCGCAGAGCTACACTCCCTAGCTTCATGTCTCAACTTACAGGAGAAACCACAACAGTGCGAACAGCTGATGTTGTGGATTGCGGACAATGCTTCAAGTAATTTGTCCACCAGTCAGTCTTCCACGCAGTCCACCCACGTTACCCAAGGGAGCACTCCTCTGGCTCCTCCACCTCAACCTCCTTCCCCCCAGTCTGCCCCCTCCCAGGAAAATTTGGAATGCGATCCGGCATACTCTGAGGAACTGTTTTCTGGACCCTTCCCAGAGTCACAAACCACTTCCCAGGTTGCTGCTGACCTCTTTCCCGATGCCCAAGTTTTCCAACTGTCGCAGTCTGTGGGTGATGATGATGACAATGTTGACTTAGTGGAAGAAGTGTGTAAAGAGGTGTCGGACGATGAGGAGACACGGTTGTCAGACAGTGGTGAAGTTGTTGTCAGGGCAGGAAGTCCGAGGGGGGAGCAGACTGAGGAATCGGAGGATGACGAGGTGACTGACCCAAGCTGGGTTGATAAGCCGAGTGAAGACAGTGCTTCTGAGGCAGAGGCGAGTGCTGCACCAGAACAGGTTGGAAGAGGCAGTGGTGTGGCCAGAGGGAGAAGCAGGGCCAGAGCTGGTGCATCAGCAGCAACTGTTTCACGTAGTGAAGCTCCCTAGCGAGGCCTAGATGTTCACAAGTCTGGAGGTTCTTTAAAGAAAGTGAGGATGACCGACGGACTGTGGTGTGCAACCTGTGCCACACCAGGATCCGCAGGGGTGCCACCACTACTAGCCTAACCACCACCAGCATGCGCAGGCATATGAGTGCTAAACACCCCACTCAATGGAACCAAGGCCATTCACCTCCTGCGGGTCACACCACTGCTCCTTTCCCTGTTTCACTCGCTGCCTCTGCTAGTCAACCCCCTGCCCAGGACCCCGGCACGAGCACCTCCCGCCGGGAAAACCACAACTTCGCCTCCACGATCCTCCACAGCGTCCACCAATGTGTCCCAGCGCAGCGTTCAGCTGTCTTTACAGCAGACGCTGGAGCGCAAGAGGAAATACAGTTCCACCCACCCACATGCCCAAGCCCTCAACATCCACATCTCCAAATTGCTGAGCCTGGAGATGCTGCCCTATACGCTGGTAGAGACTGAGGCCTTTCGCAATCTCATGGCGGTGGCAGCCCCTCGGTATTCGGTCCCCAGCTGCCACTATTTTTCCCGATGTGCCGTCCCATCCCTACACCAGCACGTGTCACAGAACATCATCCGTGCCCTGACCAACGCTGTTTCTGAGAAGGTCCACCTAACCACGGACAAGTGCTGCCGGGCAGGGACACTTTATATCACTGACGGCACATTGGGTTAACTTGGTGGAGGCTGGGACCGAGTCTGACCCTGGGGGCCGCTCATGTACTGCCCACACCGAGGATTGCGGGGCCTACCTCGGTCACGGTCTCTCAGACGTACTATGCCTCCTCCTCTGACCCCTCCTCCTCCTCCACCTCCTCCTCCGAATTACCATCCGTGGGCACGGCGCCTTTAGTCGGTAGCTCTAGGCGCAGCAGCAGTGCCCGTGGGTAAGCACCAGCAGGCGGTGCTCAAACTGCTGAGCTTAGGTGACAAAAGGCACACCGCCCAAGAGCTGTTACAGGGCATCACGGCGCAGACCGATCTGTGGCTGGCACCGCTGAACCTCAAGCCAGGCATGGTTGTGTGTGACAACGGGCGTAACCTGGTGGCGGCTCTGCAACTCGGCAGACTGACACATGTGCCATGCCTGGCCCACGTGTTCAATCTCATAGTTCAGTGGTTCCTCAAGACATACCCCAATCTGTCTGATTTGCTCACCAAGGTGGGCTGCATGTGTGCGCATTTCCGCAAGTCGACCACAGATGCTGCCACTCTCAGGGCAGCGCAGCGCCGCCTACAACTGCCCGCTCACCGACTGTTGTGCGACGTGCCCACGAGATGGAATTAGACATTAAACATGTTATCCAGAGTTTACCAGCAGCGCAGAGCGATTGTAGACTTCCAGATGTCAACTTCCACCAGAACTGGTAGTCAGGTCAGTCAGATTCCTCAAGTCTACAATGAGGAGTGGACGTGGATGTCTGATATCTGCCAGGTGTTGAGCAATTTTGAGGAGTCAACACAGATGGTCAGCGGCGATGCCGCCATTATCAGCCTCACCATCCCGCTGCTTTGCCTGTTGAAAAACTCACTGCTCAGCATGAAGTCGGATGCTTTGCGCTTGTCACAAGAGATGGTGGAGGAAGATACGTCGCTTGATAGCCAGAGCACCCTCCGGTCTGTTTCTCAGCGCGTATCGGAGGAGGGGGATGAGGATGAGGAGGAAGAGGAGGAGAATGTCGGCGAGACAGAAGAGGGTACCAGTGCTAAGTCCTTCTTAACTCTTGAGCGTGTATGGGCTGAAGAGGAGGACTTGGAGGAGGAGGGGGAAATGGAGAGTCAGGCCAGTGAGGAGAGGGAATTCTTGCATGTTGGGACTCTGGCGCACATGGCAGACTTCATGTTAGGCTGCCTATCCCGTGACCCTCGCGTTAGAAGAATTTTTTCAAGCACCGATTACTGGGTGTTCACTCTCCTGGACCCACGGTACAAGCAGAACCTTTCCACTCTCATCCCTGTAGAGGAAAGGAGTATGAGAGTAAATCAATATCAACAGGCCCTGGTGCACAAGCTGAAACAATCCTTCCTATCTGACGCCGCTAGCGGCAGAGGGCATAGTTCTGTGGGCCAAGTAGCTGGGGAGAGGAGGCGAGCAGGCAGCTTGTCCAGCACTGGCAGGGGAACGCTCTCCAAAGCCTTTGCCAGTTTTATGTCACCCCAGGAAGACACTGTCACCTGTCCCCAGTCTAGGCAGAGTAGGGGGGAGCTGTACAGAAAGATGGTGAGGGAGTACCTAACTGACCATACCAACGTCCGTAGCGATCACTCTGCTCCATACAACTACTGGGTTTCAAAGCTGGACATGTGGCCTGAACTGGCGCTGTACGCCTTGGAGGTGCTGGCCTGCCCTGCCGCTAGCGCGTTGTCAGAGCGGGTATTCAGTGCAGCTGGTGGCATCCTCACCGATAAGCGTACACGCCTGTCAACTGACAGCGCTGACAGGCTGACGATTATTAAAATGAACAAAGCCTGGATTTCACCGGAATTCAAATCTCCTCCGGGGGAAAGCAGCTAAAGATTAACATTATTTATGTATCCGATTCCTCTTCTCTACTCCTCCTCCTCGTCGTCTTTGCCTAACGCTGACCCAAAAAAAGCAATTTTTTAGAGGTCCAACTGGCACTCTTTTACCACAATTTTTCCGGAGATCCACCTACAGGCCCTCTCTCTATACAATTTTTCCGGAGGGCCCCCTACAGGCCCTCTCTCTAAACAATTTTTCCGGAGGTCCACCTACAGGCCCTCTCTCTAAACAATTTTTCCAGAGGTCCACCTACAGGCCCTCTCTCCAAACAATTTTTCCGGAGGTCCACCTACAGGCCCTCTCTCTAAACAATTTTTCCAGAGGTCCACCTACAGGCCCTCGCTCCAAACAAGTTTTCCGGAGGTCCACCTACAGGCCTTCTCTCTAAACAATTTTTCCGGAGGTCCACCTACAGGCCCTCTCTCCAAACAATTTTTCCGGAGGTCCACCTACAGGCCCTCTCTCTAAACAATTTTTCTTTGCACCTAGTTGGGTGCTTCCCTAACATGTGATGGGCATGTGCCTCGCCTTTCTTGGTCTGGGTGAGCACAATTGCCATGAGGGTAACCACCAGGCTGTTGCCTGAGAATTTGGGGTAATAGTGGAATTAGGCAGCCTCAGAGGCATCCATGCATGCTGCCCCTGCTGTTTCCTGTCCATTTCCGTGGTGTTTCCATCATTTTCTGATGTTTCCAGGTTTTCACCCAGCCTTCCCTAGGCAGAGCCTTGGTCCTCTGCAAAAAATGCTCGAGTGTCCCATTGACTTCAATGGGGTTCGTTACTCGAAACGAGCACCCGAGTATCGGGAAAAGTTTGTCTTGAATAACGAGCACCCGAGCATTTTAGTGCTCGCTCATCTCTAGTAAGGACTTGTTTTATCTGTCTTAGTTATCTGCTTATTTTTCTTAAATCTTCATTTTCTTTTATCTTGAACGACATTTTGGGGCTTTGGAACCAATTACTCGACTTACAATGGTTTTAACATACAATGGTTGTCCTGGAACCAATTAATATTGTATCTTGAGGGACCACTGTACTACTGTTCCAGTGACAAAATGTGTTGCCAATAAAGTATTAAATATTTTACCTACCAACGCATGGTATTGGTATTGATCTTTGACCCGGCAAGCGCCCCTACTCCAGTTGTTTCTTAACACTGCGCTCTAAACAGAAATCTAGAACAACTCTGAGCTGCTGTATATTTTTGGCTTCATTTGTACAGAAAACTGGTGTAAATGAAGATAATTTTGTCTCGGCTGTTGACCGCGCACTTTTCCTTTCCTTGCCACATCCCTTTTGGAAAAGTGTAAGGGTGGTGGAAAAAGAAGCACTTGTGACTTTTTATTTTCAAAAATTGTCATTTAAAAATTAGAAACGCACAGCTTGCACTTTTTTAAAGCAACTTTTTTACCTCAAGGGAGACAAGTCATCTTCCCCACAGTGTGTTTCTCACTATCGCTAGTGAGGTTTTTCTGCGGCGGCCATTACTTCCTTTCCGAAGAACTATGGGAGAGTTTGATCAAGACTGGGGCTTTCTGCACTGGTCTTGATATCCCCTGCACTGCTGGAGGATGCACCTAATTTATGATGAGGCTCAAGCCTAGACAGCTCAGAGCTGCCATAGATTTATGTCTTCATTTGCACCAGAAAACTGTCGTAAATGAAGATAAATTCAGTGTGACTACTGGCCACACCCACTTCCAGCCCTTGCCATGCCCACTCTCTGAAAAGTAGCTAGGGTGGCGTAAAAAGCGAGAGATGTGACAATGTTTAAAAAATTCACGGTTAAAAAGTTGAAAACACATAGAGGGTCATTTATTAAAGAGAAATATGCCTATATTAGGTCCTTTTCGTCGCAATCTGCGACTTTTCCCTTCTCACGGCAGATCTAAAAAAGTGGACATGGCATGAGCGGGGAAGGGCCAGCAGGCCCGTCTCATTCACCATTTTCTACGCCTGTTTTAGGTGTAGAAAATGGTCTAAATGTTAGACTGCAAGGAAGCTGTCTTACATTTAGAAGCAGCAGTGGTTCTTCCGAATCTATGAAGAGGCCGGTGCCACCGCCAGTGCAGGGCTTTATTAAGATCGACGCGTTGAATTCCAGTCTTAATAAATGTGCTCCATAGTTTGCAACTTTTTAATGCCACTTTTCAGGGGCAAGGGAGATGATAAATCTTCCCCTATGACTCTCCCAGAGCGGCAATATTAAGCTCATATTAAGAATAAGCTCAATTTAGGAAGAGCAAGGCTGCTTCCAACCCTCTTATAATGTCAACTGTTATCTTTATACAGTACTAGTTTCATAAAGTCTTTCTAACAAACCTATACGGTAATATCAAGAGACCAAAGAGAAAAAGAAGAGAACCGTTTACTTTATAACTGAGGTATGCTGATCTAGATCATTTCTACAGTAGAATGGTTAGAGAGAATTATGGACACATTTATCATATAGTATATATATACTATACGGAATCCTACCAGATACCTCTCATTATCTACTAATATATCATCCTCTCTCTTTTTTAGGAAATATAATACATGAAGATAAAAATACAGCCAAAGAGGAAACAACCAAAACCAAAGAGGAAGAAACCAAAAACACATTTGCTCCTACTCCGTATATCATCACAATAACAGCTATGCTCGTTCTATCTGTTGCTGTCTTAATATATATGAAAGTCAAAAAATCAGTAAGTGATTAAAGACTTTAACCATGTTAAACTGTTAATACTTTATATTTTTGGAACAACACTACTGACATCAAATATGCAGTCACTACAATGTCCACTTTACAAGTGCAATCTTAATATTGTAAATTTTTATGTTAAAAAGTAAAAAATGCATAATCTCATAAACACACTATAATATTTAAACTGCAGAAATATGCTTTACTAATAGTCAGTGGCGTACATAGAGAAGTAAGGGCCCCATAGCTAGGATAAAACCAAGCCCCCCACACAGGACAGAAGGGTTTCCGGTGCCTAAACCCCTTTCAATGACCCTTGGGACATTTTTTCCACTGTCTCATTTGCTCAAAGTTGTTCCTTTAGAGGGTTGGGCTCTGACTAAGTTTTCACCCCCAGTAGAAGAGAAGATAATCCCAACTATGTTTTTTTAAATGATTTGTTCATGTTGTTGCTTACCTCCAGGGGCAGACTGGGAACTTAAAGTGATTTTGTAAAAAACTAAAAGTTGCCCCAAGTTGTGGGGGAGTCCAAACTGAAAGAAGGGGAGCCAACACAAGCCTCAAGAAGGCAGGGACAACATAAGTAGGCGGGGCCAGTAACACCTTGATGCAGCACAAAATACCGCACCAGTAAAACCAAATACCACAGTGCAGCATAAAATACTACTTATTACCATATTGAGGATTGTGGTACAGTTAAAGAGTAACTACACTTTTATATACATTTTTGTTACCCTTACCCTAATGCTCTAATAACACTTTTTGTAATATAGTTTATTAATGTTTTTGTATTTTTATTACACTTTTCCCTGCCTAAAGTGCACATTTCGCCATGCGCTTAAAACATACTTTTCTGTACACCGCTGACTGCTCAGCAGTGTATGGGGTACAGAGTTGACATTTTTATCAGTCATATTGCTGCTCCTACCTGTTCCCCCGGAGGTTTACTAAATGGTGACATGGCACATGGGTACCCTGTATCCATGTGCTATGCCAGGATTAGCTGAGTGGATCGGGCTTCTGCTTCTGCTTCCTTCGCTAAGCTAAGAGCTGACATGCAGGATCATGGGACCAACACAGATGCCTTCAGCTTCCTAGCCCACATGTAACAGGTCAGGCATTTTCATACAATAGGTACAAATCTGCTGACAAATGCCTTTTAAGGTAAATTAAGAACAATATGTAAGTTTCAGAAGCCTGCAATGACAGGTCTGAGAGTACAGCATAGATATTATGTTACTTGTGCACTGTATGTATTATGCAGTGTCAAACTGGGGTTTATTGGGCCTCCTAATGGACATGATTGTGGTGGCACAGAACATGCACACGTGAGCCATGATGCTGTGACTGATCTTTTTGTCAATCAATCTAAACAGACAGTGAACATCTCCATTGACTATAAAGGGATCTGTTAGGGTTTAAAAATTTCAAAAAATCAAAGTTGGTGGCCACCACACCTAGGTAGATCTGGTGATGGGTGCACGTCTCTAGGGGAAGTTGCTAGATTCCCGTAACAAGTCGCATTTTGACAACAAATAATAAAGACAGTATATAGACAGTACGTCCTTTCTGTGAGGTTTATTCCAGTTGCGACGTTTCGGCTAACAAGCCTTTTTCAACCTTTATGCATTTGTTCTCAACACTTTATTAATTAGTCTCTTTTTATTGGCAGAAAGAAAAACAAAATTTCAATCAGAACACGTATGTGGATATGACACAAACCCTGCGTCGGAACACAATGGGAAATTCTTTCGTCTATAACCGAACTGAAAACGGAGCTGGCCATATGTAAATTCAGGTGTCTTATTACAAAAGCTGTTATAAAATAGCCACGGGCTCCAGAGGGACATGGTTGCATCTAGCCCATGCAGTAATATCTCAATTTGTTTTTGTCATTGGAGCCACAAGGTGCTACCATCAAATGGTGACACAGCTAGCATTATCTTCATCAGTTATTAGCCAATTGCATGACTCGTTAAGAACTCTGCTTATTATCCGATTTGCTTAGACTGGGCTAATTTTTGTTTTTTTGCACTTTTCGTTTTTTCCTTCCCAGTTTCCAAAAGCCATAACTTTTTATGTTGTTGTTGTTGTTTTTTTTTTGTTTTGTTTTGTTTTTTTTTGTGGGACAGGTTATATTTTTAAATGCCACTATTTAACTTCCTATAGCTTGGATTGTGGGGAAAAATGAAAAAAAAAAAATTCTGTACTTTTTTTAGGGTTTTGTTTTTACGGTGTTCACACAGTAACATCATTTTGCAGGTCAGTATGACAATACTAAATTTAATTTTTTATTATGTTTTATGTTTTTTTTTTGTTTTACTACTCTGTTTTAAAACAGAGCTGTGTGAAGACCCGCTTTTTGGGGTACATACAACTTTGGATAATTTTTTATTCAATTGCATATTTTTATTTATTTGGTTTTTTTTTCCATTACAGCATCCAACTATTTTTATATTTTAGTAATTTGGACATTTTCAGACGTGGAAATGACAATTACATTTCTTATTTATTGTTTCTTTATTTTTATATGTAAAATTGGGAGGGGATGATTTGAATTTTTTTAAATATTTTTTGTGTTTTTAAAACATGTTTTTATTTTTTTTCACTTTAATTTTTAGTCCTGTTAGGGGACTTGAATATGCAATTTTCTGATCGCTAATATGATAGACTGCAATGGAATACTATTGCAGTCTATAGAATTTTTACTGGTTGCCTGTCAGCGTGGGTTATTATGACAAGCCTGGGAACATTTACAAGGCCCCATGGTGTTGCCATGGGGGTTACATTTGGAGGATAGAGGAAGCCCCCTCCCCCTAACCACTCCAGTGCTACGATTGGTATTGACAGCAGCATCTGAAGCATTAAATGACCGGGGTTGGAGTTGTTTCCAATCTCAATCACTGACGGTTGATGTCTGCTGTGTTATACAGCTGGCACCCACTACTTATGGAGCTGGATAAGCTTGAGAGCCAACTCTGAACATTCCCTTAACACCAATCACATACCTGTCTGTCATTTTGTGTTAAAAGGGTTGTTTCACTTCAGCAAATTGCATTTATCATGTAGAGAAAGTTAATACAAGGCACTTATTAATGTATTGTTAATCTCAAAAAGTATTTATTGAGTTGATGGCAAAAATGGAGAAATTGTACATAGTACATAAGAACACATAATAAATGAATAGAGTTCTCCTATGCTTGTAAGCATACATAGGATACAATGTAAGTAAGTATCAATTGTTAAAACAGAACAATTATATAACATTATAGATTCATTGTTAAACATGAGTTGCCTAGAGTAAACAGTATTGAATAAGAAGGGAGTAGTCCTCGGGTCTCTCCCGATCAAAGAAAAGAAGGAAATAAAAGGGGACAGGGATGTGTATTGAAATCCTCCAAGACCTAAAGTATTTTACTAATGTATTGTTATTATCCATATTGCTTCGCTCGCTGGCTTGATTCATTTTCCCATCACATTATACACGGCTCATTTCCATGGTTATGACCACCCTGTAATCCAGCAGCAGTGGCCGTGGCCGTGGCCGTGCTTGCAGACTACAGGAAAAAATGCTGGCCTCTCTACTGGCCGGGACTGTGGGAGTTCACATAGGCTGGTGCTTTTTCCTATAGTGTGCAAGCACAGCCACTGCTGATGGATTGCAAGGTGGTCATAACCATGGAAACGGGCAGTGTATAATGAAAAAAGGAAAAATGAATCCAGACAGCAAAGGAGGCAATATGGATAATCACAATTAGTAAGTGTCTTGTATTAACTTTCTCTACATAAAAAATGTTATTTGCTGAAGTGACACAACACCTTTAAGGGGTTATTAGTGTTGCGTGATAAGTAGAGATGGTTTCCTCTCTGCCTGGGATTCCTGAGAGCCCACTTTACATTGACACAAGTAGGTTTTAGGGGGTTGCTCTCCAGGGATAGTATAAGGTCTTCTGGTTCCCCTTTAAAAGCAAAAGGTAAAAGAAACAACTTGTTATAGTCGATCCTGTAGCTACACTGATGGCATCGCTTCCACCGTACATAACAAGCTGTTTTCTGCTTTCTCTTGTATTATATTTGCTACCATGACGCAGCATCAAGGAGAGGTACAGAGCCCGATCATATCACAAGTACTTTGCACCTCTCCTGTTTGTAGATGTGACAAAATGCTTTGCTCGAAGCTCCATCATATAGCTTTAAAGGGAGCTGTAAACTTTTCTATAATGGTTAAAATCGATTTCCTGTCTTCCTTAAACTCAATGGTTGGCTGTGCCAAATGTAGGAAGTGGAAGAGTATGCAAGAGTGTGATATCAAATTTATTTTTTAGCACTTTTCTTCGCTTGTTACACCACTATTTAGAGTGTAGGAATACTCCATGTATTTGTATGTATACAAAGCTGTGAACCCTTGTGTGGAATACCACTGGAAGGCTATGTGCACATGGGACAGATACTGACCGTGTCCATCTGATTTAAAGGGAATCTGGCACCAGCGACCTCCCTATCAAACTGTTTGCATAGATACATAGCTGTGGTTCATCTGATTAAAATGCTGTTTTTCTTTTTTTTTATTGAAAGCTTCTTTCCTGAGTTATGATACTTATTTTTAATATGCAAATTAGGCCTTTGGTGCAATGAGGGCAGGGGCATAACTACCATAGTGGCAGACCATGTGACTGCTATAGGGCCCAGTCTTAGTTGGAATTATCTCCTCTTCTACTAGAGGTGAAAACTTGGTCAGAACTATACCCTCTAAAGCAGGGATGCTCAACCTGTGGCCCTCCAGCTGTTGTAAAACTACAACTCCCACCATGCCCTGCTATAGGCTGATAGCTGTAGGCTGTCCAAGAATGCTGGGAGTTGTAGTTTTGCAACAGCTGGAGGGCCGCAGGTTGGGCATCCCTGCTCTAAAGGAACAACTTTTAGCAAATGAGGCAGTGGAAAAAATGTCCCAAGGGTAATTGAAAAGGGTTTAGGCGGAAACCCTTCTGTCCTGTGTGGGGGGCCTGGTTTGATCCTTGCTATGGGGCCCTTACTTCTCTATGTACGCCACTGTATGAAGGCATCACTGTTGCTCTTGTTGCGTCCAAGATCTGCTCCTTTCTGTGACTAACACCTCCGTGGCTGCTCTGACTGACAGGGCCAAGCAGTGACAAAGCAGTGAGGGAAGGGCTGGCCACAAAAAGGAGTAGATAGGGTTGGGCTTGTCCAGAACAGTTGCACTGGGCAAAAGAGAGAAAGCGCACAATAGGGTAGTATGTTCAATTCAATAGTCAATAATCACAGTAAAGCAAAGAAATGGAGGCTCACCTTTAGTGGTTGTGCAAATGATAGGCACAACACTAATGTGGGTTTATAGTAATTATAGATCCCGGTAACCGGTTGATGCTGCCATAGGAGAAAAATCCCTGGTATTCAGGATGCCCAATCCCAACTGGGAGAAAAGTATACAGGTACAGAAGATCCTATTCAGGCGCAAGAAGACCGGACCACAGGGACTCTTGGAGTATTCCAATTTTATTCCAGACAATATACAACGCGTTTCAGGGGTCTCTAGCCCCCTTCATCAGGTACCCCTACCTGATCAAGGGGGCTAGAGACCCCTGAAACGCGTTGTATATTGTCTGGAATAAAATTGGAATACTCCAAGAGTCCTTGTGGTCCGGTCTTCTTGCGCCTGAATAGGATCTTCTGTACCTGTATACAGAAAGGAGTAGAGCTTGGGTGCAACAAAAGCAAAGGTGACACCGTCATGGCACCAAAGGCTTAATTTGCATATTAAGAAAAAGTATCATGTCTCTGGAATGGAGCAACAAAAGAAAAAAATATGTTTTAATCAGGTAAACCACAGCTATATGTCTATGCAAACAGTTGGATAGGAGCTTGTTCATGACATGCAGCATGTTATAGAACCGGGGTAGATGAGTGGATTCATACATAGTTTTGTAGGTAAAGTTTTCAGTATAACTTTGTTTCATTCATTTTTACTCCTGCTCGTTCTGGGCTTTGATGTCCAGGAGGAGGTCCTATCAGTGATTGACAGCTATCTCTGTATACACAGTCATAGAGGGAAATGTACTTGATATACTAAAGAATTATACAATAGATTAAAGTAGGTCTTGCAATAAAAATAAACTGTTCACAGGATTCAGAATTTTCATTCATTTTACAGATGACGATTCACCTTGACGTGATGATAAATGCTATCTAATAACGGAAGGCTTCGATAAACTATACAAAGTTACATAACCAGGTTTTCACAATGAGTTTCCTTAAAGGGCATCCATCAGCAGATTTGTATCTATAAAGCTGGCTGACCTGTTACATGTGCACTTGGCAGCTGAAGACATCTGTGATGGTTCTATGTTCATATGTGCCCGCATTGCTGAGAAAAAGTTTTAATATATGCAAATGAGCCTCTAGGAGCAACGGGGGCATTGCTGTTACGCCTAGAGGCTCTGATCTCTCTGCAACTGCCGCCCCCTTTGAACTTTGATTGGCAGGGCCTGACAGTGTAAACATTATAACACCTGGATCTGTCAATTAACGTGCAGGGGGCGCAGCAGTTACATAGAGAGCAGAGCCACTAGGTGTAATGGCAACAAGGGCAAACTGGGAACTTAAAGCGGCCCTGGAAAAAACCTAAAAGTGGCCCCATACTTTAGGTGTGTCCAAATTGACAGAAAGCAGGGCAACACAAGTAGGCAGAACCAGCAAAATACTGCCCCAGCAGAGACAAATACCACAGTGCAGAACAAAACACTGACGCACACAACTGTATCACTGTCCTGAGGACAGCAATACATTTAGGCACCTGTGACCGCCAGCCAGGTGCATAAGTACTTGATGCTCCTAGCATTAATTAATGCTGAGACCATCAGACCATTATGTCTTTATGTACCTGGTCAGTGGTCATGAGGAGGGCTCAAGTGGCCCCCTTGTCATAGGCCCACTGGGAAATTTCCCTGTGGGGTCTACAGCCAGTCCATCCCTGAATGGCAATGCCCCTGTTGCTCCTTGAGGCCAGGAATGGATTCGCCATAGACCCTACAGGGAAATTTCCCCGTGGGCCGATGCCCACTTAAGCCCTCTTGATGGCTGCAGGCCAGGTACATAATGATCTGATGCTCAACAGCCACAGGTGCCCTCCTGAACTCAACTGTATTACTGTCTTCATGATGGTGATACAGTTGAATACTGTGGTGAGGGCGGCAGTATTTTGTGCTGTCCTGTGGGATTTGGTTCTGCTGGGGCGGTATTCTGCGCTGCACTACAGTATTGTAGGCCCCACCTACTTTGGTTGTCCCCGTCTACCTGTCAGTTTGAATCCACCTACAACACTGGGCCACTTTTAGTTTTTTTTCCAGGGTTTTTTTAAGTTCCCAATCCGCCCCTGCTAGAGGCTCATATCCATATATTAAAACATCATTTTTCTCAGCGGGCAATGCGGGCACATATGAACATGGGACCAACACAGATGTCTTCAGCTGCCAAGTACACATGTAACAGGTCAGCCAGTGTCATAGGTACAAATCTGCTGACAGATGCCCTTTAAAACATGGATTCTTCATATACGTTGTACACTGAAAGCTGTGTCTTTACATTTCAAAATTATGTACAGTAGGTAGCTAAAAAGGAAATGTGCATTGTGGTGAAGCAGCTGTGTGGGTTGGTATTCATCAGTATGTTACTGGATGCTCATATACCGTAATTGTGGTCTTCATCTATATTATTTGGTTGACTCTTATGTTATAATGTGCTTTAGGTATTTTCACCTCAGTATTTTTAGGACCTCATACATTTTTATACATATAATATTCTGTAGCCATTTATTCCATGTGAATCCCTTAATGCAGATTCTTTTTACTGTTTTATGTGTGTGCAAAATTATTTGATTAATAAAGATGCTTGTGTATTCTTAAAAGTGACTTGGTATATTGTATTTCTTAACTGTAGTATGGTGTAGTACATATTTGCCAACTTTTTTTTATTATTACAGATTTAGACTAAAAGGGATTTTCCAGGGGTTCAAAATTGATGACCTCTATCGGTCATCAATATCTGATCAGTGGGGGTCCTGATCAGCTGATCAGCTCTTTGGAGAGACTTTGGCGCTATATTGAGTGCTGCCGCCTCCTCGCAGCTTAACAAGCACAGCGCCATACACTATATAGAGGCTGTGCTTGGTATTGCAGGCTTATTCACTTCCATGGGGCTCAGCTGCCCAAAGACCACGTGATTCATGAACGTGAATTCACTGGCCTAGCAAGGTAATTATATTTGAACCCCTGTGTCATGCACTCATTCCCTTTACTAGGTATAATACATTGGTTTTATTTGGATTGCATATTTAAAAGGGATATTACAGTATGAGATAGTTACGGCATATCTACATATTCAGAACTCAAGAGAGGAGAAAAGGTTGATGCTCATATGTGCAACTCTTTCTGTTGCACTTCTCATTTGATAACAATGAATATCTCAAAAATTGAATTTAAACAAAGCGTATTAGGGTACTGCCACTGGTCAAGTTTCCTGATGCATTTTTGGAAGTCTAAACCAGAGAAGTCATATTTGTCCTTTATACTTTCTCTCCTTTTACGATCCATTCCTTATTGTGACTTACAAAACTGCATCAGAAAACCTGAACCCTTATAAAATTGTGTAACTTTTCATTTATTAAAGGGGTTGTCTCACATCAGCAAATAGCATTTATTATGTAGAGAAAGTTAATACAAGGCACTTACTAATGTATTGTGATTGTCTATATTGCCTACTTTGCTGGCTGGATTAATTTTTCCATCACATTATACACTGCTTCCAAGGGTTACGACCACCCTGCAATCCATCAGCAGTGGTGGCCGTGCTTGTACACTATAGGTAAAAGCGCCTCTCTGGTGGCTGGGACCGTAGGAGCGCACCTAGGACTGTGCTTTTTCCTATAGTGTACAAGCACAGCCACCACTGATGAATTGCAAGGTGGTCGTAACTAGAGATGAGCGAGTAGTGTTCGATCGAGCCGGTATTCGATCGAATACTACGCTATTCGGCATACTCGATTTCAATCGAGTATAACGGCGATGGCGCACTTAGAATTCGTTTCCCCTCCCACCTTCCCTGGCGCTCTTTTTCCACCAATCAACATGCAGGGGGGTATGACAGGCCCGCGGAGCACGCTGGCAGCGCGAAAACAGCGTCTACATGGATTGGCTGGAAAAACCATGTGACCTCGAATATTAAAAACTCAGCTCTTCCTGCTCGTTCGCATATGCTGCGTGAACATAGTCAGGGACAGAGGCTGGAGAAGGACAGATAGGTTTTAGCTGTTGGACAGCAGGGAGCGTGATTAAAAGCCCTTATCAGGGCTACTATAGTGCAGTACAGTGATAGCTTTACTACAATATACAGTCTGCAGAGAACGGTTGCTGTATTCAGGGATAGCTGCTGGAGTAGGGACAGAGAGAGGCATTAGTGGTGTATTAGGTGCTCTGCTACATACAAAACTTATATTGGCACTTACTGTTCTGTGTTCTTTTTGGCTGCAAAACCCTGTTATATACCTAGTGTGTATATGCACCATCTGATCTGGCAGTATACGGCTGTGAATTTTATTTATTTTTTAATACAGTTTATTTGAAGCCTTTTCATTGGCACCTGTACTTTGCGTTCTCTTGCAAAATAATTGTATATACGTAGTGTTCATACACACCGTCTGATCTGTTAGTACACGGCTGTGTACCTAGAAAAATATTTAAAAAAAAAGCCTTTTCATTGGCACCTGTACTTTGCGTTCTCTTGCAAAATAATTGTATATACGTAGTGTTCATACACACCGTCTGATCTGTTTAGTACACGGCTGTGTACCTAGAAATATTAAAAAAAAAAAGCCTTTTCATTGGCACCTGTACTTTGCGTTCTCTTGCAAAATAATTGTATATACGTAGTGTTCATACACACACCGTCTGATCTGTTAGTACACGGCTGTGTACCTAGAAATATAAAAAAAAAAAGCCTTTTCATTGGCACCTGTACTTTGCGTTTCTCTTGCAAAATAATTGTATATACGTAGTGTTCATACACACCGTCGTCTGATCTGTTAGTACACGGCTGTGTACCTAGAAATATATATAAAAAAAAAAAAAAAGCCTTTTCATTGGCACCTGTACTTTGCGTTCTCTTGCAAAATAATTGTATATACGTAGTGTTCATACACACCGTCTGATCTGTTAGTACACGGCTGTGTACCTAGAAATATATATTTAAAAAAAAAAGCCTTTTCATTGGCACCTGTACTTTGCGTTCTCTTGCAAAATAATTGTATATACGTAGTGTTCATACACACCGTCTGATCTGTTAGTACACGGCTGTGTACCTAGAAATATAAAAAAAAAAAGCCTTTTCATTGGCACCTGTACTTTGCGTTCTCTTGCAAAATAATTGTATATACGTAGTGTTCATACACACCGTCTGATCTGTTAGTACACGGCTGTGTACCTAGAAATATAAAAAAAAAAAGCCTTTTCATTGGCACCTGTACTTTGCGTTCTCTTGCAAAATAATTGTATATACGTAGTGTTCATACACACCGTCTGATCTGTTAGTACACGGCTGTGTACCTAGAAATATTTAAAAAAAAAAAGCCTTTTCATTGGCACCTGTACTTTGCGTTCTCTTGCAAAATAATTGTATATACGTAGTGTTCATACACACCGTCTGATCTGTTAGTACACGGCTGTGTACCTAGAAATATAAAAAAAAAAAAAAGCCTTTTCATTGGCACCTGTACTTTGCGTTCTCTTGCAAAATAATTGTATATACGTAGTGTTCATACACACCGTCTGATCTGTGTTAGTACACGGCTGTACCTAGAAATATAAAAAAAAAAAAGCCTTTTCATTGGCACCTGTACTTTGCGTTCTCTTGCAAAATAATTGTATATACGTAGTGTTCATACACACCGTCTGATCTGTTAGTACACGGCTGTGTGTACCTAGAAATATAAAAAAAAAAAAGCCTTTTCATTGGCACCTGTACTTTGCGTTCTCTTGCAAAATAATTGTATATACGTAGTGTTCATACACACCGTCTGATCTGTTAGTACACGGCTGTGTACCTAGAAATATATTAAAAAAAAAAGCCTTTTCATTGGCACCTGTACTTTGCGTTCTCTTGCAAAATAATTGTATATACGTAGTGTTCATACACACCGTCTGATCTGTTAGTACACGGCTGTGTACCTAGAAAATATTTTAAAAAAAAAAGCCTTTTCATTGGCACCTGTACTTTGCGTTCTCTTGCAAAATAATTGTATATACGTAGTGTTCATACACACCGTCTGATCTGTTAGTACACGGCTGTGTACCTAGAAATATAAAAAAAAAAGCCTTTTCATTGGCACCTGTACTTTGCGTTCTCTTGCAAAATAATTGTATATACGTAGTGTTCATACACACCGTCTGATCTGTTAGTACACGGCTGTGTACCTAGAAATATAAAAAAAAAAAAAGCCTTTTCATTGGCACCTGTACTTTGCGTTCTCTTGCAAAATAATTGTATATACGTAGTGTTCATACACACCGTCTGATCTGTTAGTACACGGCTGTGTACCTAGAAATATATTTAAAAAAAAAAGCCTTTTCATTGGCACCTGTAACTTTGCGTTCTCTTGCAAAATAATTGTATATACGTAGTGTTCATACACACCGTCTGATCTGTTAGTACACGGCTGTGTACCTAGAAATATATTTTTAAAAAAAGCCTTTTCATTGGCACCTGTACTTTGCGTTCTCTTGCAAAATAATTGTATATACGTAGTGTTCATACACACCGTCTGATCTGTTAGTACACGGCTGTGTACCTAGAAATATATAAAAAAAAAAGCCTTTTCATTGGCACCTGTACTTTGCGTTCTCTTGCAAAATAATTGTATATACGTAGTGTTCATACACACCGTCTGATCTGTTAGTACACGGCTGTGCTACCTAGAAATATAAAAAAAAAAAAGCCCTTTTCATTTGGCACCTGTACTTTTGCGTTCTCTTGCAAAATAATTGTATATACGTTAGTGTTCATACACACCGTCTGATCTGTTAGTACACGGCTGTGTACCTAGAAATATAAAAAAAAAAAGCCTTTTCATTGGCACCTGTACTTTTGCGTTCTCTTGCAAAATAATTGTATATACGTAGTGTTCATACACACCGTCTGATCTGTTAGTACACGGCTGTGTACCTAGAAATATATTTTAAAAAAAAGCCTTTTCATTGGCACCTGTACTTTGCGTTCTCTTGGCAAAATAATTGTATATACGTAGTGTTCATACACACCGTCTGATCTGTTAGTACACGGCTGTGTACCTAGAAATATAAAAAAAAAAAGCCTTTTCATTGGCAACCTGTTACTTTGCGTTCTCTTGCAAAATAATTGTATATACGTAGTGTTCATACACACCGTCTGATCTGTTTAGTACACGGCTGTGTACCTAGAAATATATTTAAAAAAAAAGCCTTTTCATTGGCACCTGTTACTTTGCGTTCTCTTGCAAAATAATTGTATATACGTAGTGCTTCATACACACCGTCTGATCTGTTAGTACACGGCTGTATACCTAGAAATATTAGAAAAAAAAAAGCCTTTTCATTGGCACCTGTACTTTGCGTTCTCTTGCCAAAATAATTGTATTACGTAGTTGTTCATACACACCGTCTGATCTTGTTAGTACACGGCTGTGTGTACCTAGAAAATATAAAAAAAAAAGCCTTTTCATTGGCACCTGTACTTTGCGTTCTCTTGCAAAATAATTGTATATACGTTAGTGTTCATACACACCGTCTGATCTGTTAGTACACGGCTGTGTACCTAGAAATATTAAAAAAAAAAAGCCTTTTCATTGGCACCTGTACTTTGCGTTCTCTTGCAAAATAATTGTATATACGTAGTGTTCATACACACCGTCTGATCTGTTAGTACACGGCTGTGACCTAGAAATATAAAAAAAAAAAGCCTTTTCATTGCACCTGTACTTTGCGTTCTCTTGCAAAATAATTGTATATACGATAGTGTTCATACACACCGTCTATCTGTTAGTACACGGCTGTGTACCTAGAAATATTTAAAAAAAAAAAGCCTTTTCATTGGCACCTGTACTTTGCGTTCTCTTGCAAAATAATTGTATATACGTAGTGTTCATACACACCGTCTGATCTGTTAGTACACGGCTGTTGTACCTAGAAATATATTTAAAAAAAAGCCTTTTCATTGGCACCTGTACTTTGCGTTCTTCTTGCAAAATAATTGTATATACGTAGTGTTCATACACACCGTCTGATCTGTTAGTACACGGCTGTGTACCTAGAAATAATTTTTTAAAAAAAGCCTTTTCATTGGCACCTGTACTTTGCGTTCTCTTGCAAAATAATTGTATATACGTATGTGTTCATACACACCGTCTGATCTGTTAGTACACGGCTGTGTACCTAGAAATATAAAAAAAAAAGCCTTTTCATTGGCACCTGTACTTTGCGTTCTCTTGCAAAATAATTGTATATACGTAGTGTTCATACACACCGTCTGATCTGTTAGTTACACGGCGTGTACCTAGAAATATAAAAAAAAAAAAAGCCTTTTCATTGGCACCTGTACTTTGCGTTCTCTTGCAAAATAATTGTATATACGTAGTGTTCATACACACCGTCTGATCTGTTAGTACACGGCTGTGTACCTAGAAATATAAAAAAAAAAGCCTTTTCATTGGCACCTGTACTTTGCGTTCTCTTGCAAAATAATTGTATATACGTAGTGTTCATACACACCGTCTGATCTGTTAGTACACGGCTGTGTACCTAGAAAATATAAAAAAAAAAAGCCTTTTCATTGGCACCTGTACTTTGCGTTCTCTTGCAAAATAATTGTATATACGTAGTGTTCATACACACCGTCTGATCTGTTAGTACACGGCTGTGTACCTAGAAATATAAAAAAAAAAAAGCCTTTTCATTGGCACCTGTACTTTGCGTTCTCTTGCAAAATAATTGTATATACGTAGTGTTCATACACACCGTCTGATCTGTTAGTACACGGCTGTGTACCTAGAAATATTAAAAAAAAAAAGCCTTTTCATTGGCACCTGTACTTTGCGTTCTCTTGCAAAATAATTGTATATACATATTTCATACACACCCGTCTGATCTGTTAGACACGGCTGTATACCTAGAAATATAGAAAAAAAAAGCCTTTTCATTGGCACCTTGTACTTTGCGTTCTCTGCAAAATAATTGTATATTAGTAGTGTTCATACACACCGTCTGATCTGTTAGTACACGGCTGTGTACCTAGAAATATAAAAAAAAAAAAGCCTTTTCATTGGCACCTGTACTTTGCGTTCTCTTGCAAAATAATTGTATATACGTAGTGTTCATACACACCGTCTGATCTGTTAGTACACGGCTGTGTACCTAGAAATATAAAAAAAAAAAAAAGCCTTTTCATTGGCACCTGTACTTTGCGTTCTCTTGCAAAATAATTGTATATACGTAGTGTTCATACACACCGTCTGATCTGTTAGTACACGGCTGTGTACCTAGAAATATAAAAAAAAAAGCCTTTTCATTGGCACCTGTACGTTCTCTTGCAAAATAATTGTATATACGTAGTGTTCATACACACCGTCTGATCTGTTAGTACACGGCTGTGTACCTAGAAATATATAAAAAAAAAAGCCTTTTCATTGGCACCTGTACTTTGCGTTCTCTTGCAAAATAATTGTATATACGTAGTGTTCATACACACCGTCTGATCTGTTAGTACACGGCTGTGTACCTAGAAATATAAAAAAAAAAAAGCCTTTTCATTGGCACCTGTACTTTGCGTTCTCTTGCAAAATAATTTGTATATACGTAGTGTTCATACACACCGTCTGATCTGTTAGTACACGGCTGTGTACCTAGAAAATATAAAAAAAAAAAGCCTTTTCATTGGCACCTGTACTTTGCGTTCTCTTGCAAAATAATTGTATATACGTAGTGTTCATACACACCGTCTGATCTGTTAGTACACGGCTGTGTACCTAGAAATATAAAAAAAAAAAGCCTTTTCATTGGCACCTGTACTTTGCGTTCTCTTGCAAAATAATTGTATATACGTAGTGTTCATACACACCGTCTGATCTGTTAGTACACGGCTGTGTACCTAGAAATATAAAAAAAAAAAGCCTTTTCATTGGCACCTGTACTTTGCGTTCTCTTGCAAAATAATTGTATATACGTAGTGTTCATACACACCGTCTGATCTGTTAGTACACGGCTGTGTACCTAGAAATATATTAAAAAAAAAAGCCTTTTCATTGGCACCTGTACTTTGCGTTCTCTTGCAAAATAATTGTATATACGTAGTGTTCATACACACCGTCTGATCTGTTAGTACACGGCTGTGTACCTAGAAATATAAAAAAAAAAAAGCCTTTTCATTGGCACCTGTACTTTGCGTTCTCTTGCAAAATAATTGTATATACGTAGTGTTCATACACACCGTCTGATCTGTTAGTACACGGCTGTGTACCTAGAAATATAAAAAAAAAAAAAGCCTTTTCATTGGCACCTGTACTTTGCGTTCTCTTGCAAAATAATTGTATATACGTAGTGTTCATACACAC
>ONZH01000032.1:7500-57212 GCA_900303285.1 Rhinella marina | reverse complement strand
TAACTACTATAATACTGCTCCTATGTACAAGAATATAACTACTATAAATACTGCTCCTATGTACAAGAATATAACTACTATAATACTGCCTCCTATGTACAAGAATATAACTACTATAATACTGCTCCTATGTACAAGAATATAACTACTATAATACTGCTCCTATGTACAAGAATATAACTACTATAATACTGCTCCTATGTACAAGAATATAACTACTATAATACTGCTCCTATGTACAAGAATATAACTACTATAATACTGCTCCTATGTACAAGAATATAACTACTATAAATACTGCCTCCTATGTACAAGAATATAACTACTATAATACTGCTCCTATGTACAAGAATATAAACTACTATAATACTGCTCCTATGTACAAGAATATAACTACTATAATACTGCTCCTATGTACAAGAATATAACTACTATAATACTGCTCCTATGTACAAAGAATATAACTACTATAATACTGCCTCCTATGTACACAAGAATATAACTACTATAATACTGCTCCTATGTACAAGAATATAACTACTATAAATACTGCTCCTATGTACAAGAATATAACTACTATAAATACTGCTCCTATGTACAAGAATATAACTACTATAATACTGCTCCTATGTACAAGAATATAACTACTATAAATACTGCTCCTATGTACAAGAATATAACTACTATATATACTGCTCCTATGTACAAGAATATAACTACTATAATACTGCTCCTATGTACAAGAATATAACTACTATAATACTGCTCCTATGTACAAGAATATAACTACTATAATACTGCTCCTATGTACAAGAATATAACTACTATAATATACTGCCTCCTATGTACAAGAATATAACTACTATAATACTGCTCCTATGTACAAGAATATAACTACTATAATACTGCCTCCTATGTACAAGAATATAACTACTATATATACTGCTCCTATGTACAAGAATATAACTACTATAATACTGCTCCTATGTACAAGAATATAACTACTATAATACTGCCTCCTATGTACAAGAATATAACTACTATAATATACTGCTCCTATGTACAAGAATATAACTACTATAATACTGCTCCTATGTACAAGAATATAACTACTATATATACTGCTCCTATGTACAAGAATATAACTACTATAATACTGCTCCTATGTACAAGAATATAACTACTATAATACTGCTCCTATGTACAAGAATATAACTACTATAATACTGCTCCTATGTACAAGAATATAACTACTATAATACTGCTCCTATGTACAAGAATATATAACTACTATAATACTGCTCCTATGTACAAGAATATAACTACTATAATACTGCTCCTATGTACAAGAATATAACTACTATAATACTGCTCCTATGTACAAGAATATAACTACTATAATACTGCTCCTATGTACAAGAATATAACTACTATAATACTGCTCCTATGTACAAGAATATAACTACTATATATATACTGCCTCCTATGTACAAGAATATAACTACTATAATACTGCTCCTATGTACAAGAATATAACTACTATAATACTGCTCCTATGTACAAGAATATAACTACTATAATACTGCTCCTATGTACAAGAATATAACTACTATAATACTGCTCCTATGTACAAGAATATAACTACTATAATACTGCTCCTATGTACAAGAATATAACTACTATAATACTGCTCCTATGTACAAGAATATAACTACTATAATACTGCTCCTATGTACAAGAATATAACTACTATAATACTGCTCCTATGTACAAGAATATAACTACTATAATACTGCTCCTATGTACAAGAATATAACTACTATAATACTGCTCCTATGTACAAGAAATATAACTACTATAATACTGCTCCTATGTACAAGAATATAACTACTATAATACTGCTCCTATGTACAAGAATATAACTACTATAATACTGCTCCTATGTACAAGAATATAACTACTATAAATACTGCTCCTATGTACAAGAATATAACTACTATAATACTGCTCCTATGTACAAGAATATAACTACTATAATACTGCTCCTATGTACAAGAATATAACTACTATATATACTGCCTCCTATGTACAAGAATATAACTACTATAAATACTGCTCCTATGTACAAGAATATAACTACTATAATACTGCTCCTATGTACAAGAATATAACTACTATAATACTGCTCCTATGTACAAGAATATAAACTACTATAATACTGCTCCTATGTACAAGAATATAACTACTATAATACTGCTCCTATGTACAAGAATATAACTACTATAATACTGCTCCTATGTACAAGAATATAACTACTATAATACTGCTCCTATGTACAAGAATATAACTACTATAATACTGCTCCTATGTACAAGAATATAACTACTATAATACTGCTCCTATGTACAAGAATAATAACTATAATACTGCTCCTATGTACAAGAATATAACTACTATAATACTGCTCCTATGTACAAGAATATAACTACTATAATACTGCCTCCTATGTACAAGAATATAACTACTATATAATACTGCCTCCTATGTACAAGAATATAACTACTATAATACTGCTCCTATGTACAAGAATATAACTACTATAATACTGCTCCTATGTACAAGAATATAACTACTATAATACTGCTCCTATGTACAAGAATATAACTACTATAATACTGCCTCCTATGTACAAGAATATAACTACTATAATACTGCTCCTATGTACAAGAATATAACTACTATAATACTGCTCCTATGTACAAGAATATAACTACTATAAATACTGCTCCTATGTACAAGAATATAACTACTATAATACTGCTCCTATGTACAAGAATATAACTACTATAATACTGCCTCCTATGTACAAGAATATAACTACTATAATACTGCTCCTATGTACAAGAATATAACTACTATAATACTGCTCCTATGTACAAGAATATAACTACTATAATACTGCTCCTATGTACAAGAATATAACTACTATAATACTGCTCCTATGTACAAGAATATAACTACTATAATACTGCTCCTATGTACAAGAATATAACTACTATAATACTGCTCCTATGTACAAGAATATAACTACTATAATACTGCCTCCTATGTACAAGAATATAACTACTATAATACTGCTCCTATGTACAAGAATATAACTACTATAATACTGCTCCTATGTACAAGAATATAACTACTATAATACTGCCTCCTATGTACAAGAATATAACTACTATAATACTGCTCCTATGTACAAGAATATAACTACTATAATACTGCTCCTATGTACAAGAATATAACTACTATAATACTGCTCCTATGTACAAGAATATAACTACTATAATACTGCCTCCTATGTACAAGAATATAACTACTATAATACTGCTCCTATGTACAAGAATATACTACTACTATAATACTGCTACCTCCTATGTACAAGAATATAACTACTATAATACTGCTCCTATGTACAAGAATATAACTACTATATATACTGCTCCTATGTACAAGAATATAACTACTATAATACTGCTCCTATGTACAAGAATATAACTACTATAATACTACTGCTCCTATGTACAAGAATATAAACTACTATAATACTGCTCTCCTATGTACAAGAATATAACTACTATAATACTGCTCCTATGTACAAGAATATAACTACTATAATACTGCTCCTATGTACAAGAAATATAACTACTATAATACTGCTCCTATGTACAAGAATAATAACTACTATAATACTGCTCCTATGTACAAGAATATAACTACTATAATACTGCTCCTATGTACAAGAATATACTACTATAATACTGCTCCTATGTACAAGAATATAACTACTATAATACTGCTCCTATGTACAAGAATATAACTACTATAATACTGCCTCCTATGTACAAGAATATAACTACTATAATACTGCTCCTATGTACAAGAATATAACTACTATAAATACTGCTCCTATGTACAAGAATATATAACTACTATAATACTGCTCCTATGTACAAGAATATAAACTACTATAATACTGCCTCCTATGTACAAGAATATAACTACTATAATACTGCTCCTATGTACAAGAATATAACTACTATAAATACTGCTCCTATGTACAAGAATATAACTACTATAATACTGCTCCTATGTACAAGAATATAACTACTATAATACTGCTCCTATGTACAAGAATATAACTACTATAATACTGCTCCTATGTACAAGAATATAACTACTATAATACTGCTCCTATGTACAAGAATATAACTACTATAATACTGCTCCTATGTACAAGAATATAACTACTATAATACTGCTCCTATGTACAAGAATATAACTACTATAATACTGCTCCTATGTACAAGAATATAACTACTATAATACTGCCTCCTATGTACAAGAATATAACTACTATAATACTGCTCCTATGTACAAGAATATAACTACTATAATACTGCTCCTATGTACAAGAATATAACTACTATAATACTACTGCTCCTATGTAACAAGAATATAACTACTATAATACTGCTCCTATGTACAAGAATATAACTACTATAATACTGCTCCTATGTACAAGAATATAACTACTATAATACTGCTCCTATGTACAAGAATATAACTACTATAATACTGCCTCCTATGTACAAGAATATAACTACTATAATACTGCCTCCTATGTACAAGAATATAACTACTATAATACTGCTCCTATGTACAAGAATATAACTACTATAATACTGCTCCTATGTACAAGAATATAACTACTATAATACTGCTCCTATGTACAAGAATATAACTACTATAATACTGCTCCTATGTACAAGAATATAACTACTATAAACTGCTCCTATGTATATAACTAATAATACTGCTCCTATGTACAAGAATATAACTACTATAATACTGCCTCCTATGTACAAGAATATAACTACTATAATACTGCTCCTATGTACAAGAATATAACTACTATAAATACTGCTCCTATGTACAAGAATATAACTACTATAATACTGCTCCTATGTACAAGAATATAACTACTATAATACTGCTCCTATGTACAAGAATATAAACTACTATAATACTGCTCCTATGTACAAGAATATAACTACTATAATACTGCCTCCTATGTACAAGTACAAGAATATAACTACTATAATACTGCTCCTATGTACAAGATATAACTACTATAATACTACTCCTATGTACAAGAATATAACTACTATAAATACTGCTCCTATGTACAAGAATATAACTACTATAATACTGCTCCTATGTACAAGAATATAAACTACTACTATAATACTGCTCCTATGTACAAGAATATAACTACTATAATACTGCTCCTATGTACAAGAATATAACTACTATAATACTGCTCCTATGTACAAGAATATAACTACTATAATACTGCTCCTATGTACAAGAATATAACTACTATAATACTGCTCCTATGTACAAGAAATATAACTACTATAATAATACTGCTCCTATGTACAAGAATATAACTACTATAATACTGCTCCTATGTACAAGAATATAAACTACTATAATACTGCCTCCTATGTACAAGAATATAACTACTATAATACTGCTCCTATGTACAAGAATATAACTACTATAATACTGCCTCCTATGTACAAGAATATAACTACTATAATACTGCTCCTATGTACAAGAATATAACTACTATAATACTGCCTCCTATGTACAAGAATATAACTACTATAATACTGCTCCTATGTACAAGAATATAACTACTATAATACTGCCTCCTATGTACAAGAATATAACTACTATAATACTGCTCCTATGTACAAGAATATAACTACTATAATACTGCTCCTATGTACAAGAAAATATAACTACTATAATACTGCTCCTATGTACAAGAATATAACTACTATATAATACTGCTCCTATGTACAAGAATATAACTACTATAATACTGCTCCTATGTACAAGAATATACTACTATATAATACTGCTCCTATGTACAAGAATATAACTACTATAATACTGCCTCCTATGTACAAGAATATAACTACTATAATACTGCTCCTATGTACAAGAATATAACTACTATAATACTGCTCCTATGTACAAGAATATAACTACTATAATACTGCCTCCTATGTACAAGAATATAACTACTATAATACTGCTCCTATGTACAAGAATATAACTACTATAATACTGCTCCTATGTACAAGAATATAACTACTATAATACTGCTCCTATGTACAAGAATATAACTACTATAATACTGCTCCTATGTACAAGAATATAACTACTATAATACTGCTCCTATGTACAAGAATATAACTACTATAATACTGCTCCTATGTACAAGAATATAACTACTATAATACTGCTCCTATGTACAAGAATATAACTACTATAATACTGCCTCCTATGTACAAGAATATAACTACTATAATACTGCTCCTATGTACAAGAATATAACTACTATAATACTGCTCCTATGTACAAGAATATAACTACTATAATACTGCCTCCTATGTACAAGAATATAACTACTATAATACTGCTCCTATGTACAAGAATATAACTACTATAATACTGCTCCTATGTACAAGAATATAACTACTATAATACTGCCTCCTATGTACAGGAATATAACTACTATAATACTGCTCCTATGTACATAATCCTACTGTATAAGAATATAACTGCATAACGCCCTCTGTTATAGAGTTTTAACCAGTTCCGTCCCCTCCCGTTGCGTACTGATGTGAATACTATAATGGGTGAAATAACGCTGAATAAAGAGACGGGAATAATCGTTTGGTGACAGGATAATAACCTGAGACGTCTCAGTGCGGTATCTTTATAAAACGCTATTAAGTTTAGTACAAAGGAGACACAATGGAGGAGAAGTTTTACATTTGGGAGAACAGGTCTGTTGTGATTACTCTGCGGGCCGCCCGGATGATGAAAGGGGCTGCGCAGTGTGAACGCTACAAACAGTGAGGCTATGTATAAATATACAGAGAGCGGGGGGAGGAGGGAGCCATGAATAGAGCCGTATACCGCTGATAGGTAATCATTGTGATATAAAGGGCGCCTATTATTACCAGTCTGGCCAATCCGGTGACAGGGTTAAAAGGTTAATCCTCTATCGCCTGGTTGGCGTATCCTGGGTGTGCCGTACCGTTGGGTTATAGGATCCACCCCACCGTCATCATCGTTACTGAATCAGCTCTTCATGGTGACTACCATTGTCCTGGACACCTATGTGAGGTTGTCACAGCCCCGCCCCCTTATTTCAGGATGGCCTGCCACAGTTTCCTCTAGTTTTGACAGATCCTAGTGATGGTTAACCTCCGGCGCTCCAGCTGTGGTGAAACTATGACTCCCAGCATGCTCCATTCATTTGTATGGAGTTCTGAGAACAGCCAAGCAAGGGGGCATCTTGGGAGTTGTAGTTTTACCACAGCTGGAGTGCCTGAGGTTAGACATCACAGCCCTAAGCTCCGCCTTGCAGCACAGTGATACATTGTATCCTCCACCCTCAATACAATGTATCAGTGTGCTGCAGGGCGGAGGATACAATGTATCAGTGTGCTGCAGGGCGGAGGATACAATGTATCAGTGTGCTGCAGGGCGGAGGATACAATGTATCAGTGTGCTGCAGGGCGGAGGATACAATGTATCAGTGTGATGCAGGGCGGAGGATATAATGTATCACTGTGCTGCAGGGCGGAGGATACAATGTATCACTGCGCTGCGGGGAGGAGGATACAATGTATCAGTGTGCTGCGGGGCGGAGGATACAATGTATCACTGGGCTGCGGGGCGGAGGATAAACAATGTATCACTGTGCTGCGGGGCGGAGGATACAATGTATCACTGTGCTGCGGGTTGGAGGATACAATGTATCACTGTGCTGCGGGTTGGAGGATACAATTTATCACTGCGCTGCGGGGAGGAGGATACAATGTATCACTGTGCTGCGGGGAGGAGGATACAATGTATCAGTGTGCTGCGGGGCGGAGGATACAATGTATCTGCCCATTATCTTCCTAATCTCCAGTGTTTGGAGCCTCCCCTCCACCTCCTCTCTGATCAGATGCAATGACAGGAGGTCGGGGGTTGGGGCTGTCGTACAGTCAGAGGATATGATGGGATATATAACAGATGGACGCCTCTCCCATCCATATCTGGCACATATGGGCCCAGCATGTACCGTCTACACCGCAGCTCCTGACACCCATTATCCTCGGTGTGATCTCCAGACATTGACTCCATCATCGTGTAATCGGCTCAGACTGTAAAATATATGACAACTTATGGCAGATCTACTAGTCCTGTCTAATATGTGACAGCGGCTGATACTGGAGGAGAAATCCGCTCCTGTGGTCATTTTCGGCCACATTCTTCAACTGATAGGTCTGACATGACATCACCAGCACAATGCCCGCCGTGTCCGCCCATGGCCGAGTATGTGGTGGTCAATGGGTGCCATTAAGTTTTACTTGCAAAATCAGCTTGTCATTGGCCACACATGGAGGCTACAACGTCTTAAGGCAGAACCTAAGAAACCTCCCCACAGCTTTAAAGGGGTTCTCCCATGAATAATGTAAAAAAATGAAAATCAGACATCATATAGTACATGACATCAGGATCCAGAGATCTCCCCATTCATTGCTCTGCTAGATTTATATCAAGCTGGCAGCTCAAGGGGAGTGTCTTTTCTGCTGCTGCTCAGGGGGCATGTCTCAGATCTACCTATCACAGCTCAGGAGGCGTGTCTGAGCTCTGCCTATCACAGCTCAGGAGGCGTTTCCATGCTCTCCCTATCACAGCTCAGGAGGCGTGTCCATGCTCTCCCTATCACAGCTCAGGAGGCGTGTCCATGCTCTCCCTATCACAGCTCAGGAGGCGTGTCCATGCTCTCCCTATCACAGCTCAGGAGGCGTGTCCATGCTCCCCCTATCACAGCTCAGGAGGCAGATGAAAGATAAAACTGAGCATGTGCGGCCTTCTCAGTGAGCAGGACAAAGAAATAGGGAGAAAACAAGCAGCAGGTGGCGCTATACAGATACATTTTATTGAATAACTTAGTGGATATGTTAAATTTTAAATGATATGTAATTACAAAAGTATTCAGATCCAGGTGCTTGTTTGAAAACTGTAGAATACTTTTAATAGGACAACCCCTTTAAGGAGAAGCTGAAAGGGTCTTGGGCCAAGATGCATGACAACCCCTGGATGCATTATAATACTGGTAATTAGATGTTGTCAGACAGGAAGTGGAAGTGACATCATTGAGTTTTGTCTCAAATACATATATCTACCATCAGCCCAGGAGGTCGGTCACACCAGAGGTAAGTCATCAATCGGTGGCCGCTCGTCTATCATACGTGAAAATCCAATAAAGGAAAATAACTAGGATTGTTGTGATTTTATTAGGTCAAGGCTTCTCTGACACCCCAGTATCCCACCTGTGCACAGTTGTCAGGGGTAGGTGGTACTTACCTTGCTGGCCAAGTTCTCTACTAACAGAATCATGGAGTTCCTGAAGAGCGTGGCGGCCGTGAGGGGTCTCTTGGTCACTTCACTGATACTCATCTGTCCGTCCGGCCACATGTCCCTGAGAACGGGGTCCTTACTGTGAACAACAAGAGTCAGATATTACCAGCACGGCCACCTACCCCCTCCCACCTCAACCCTAAATCGCTTCATTCCTGTCGGATTCTCTCACAATCTCTCAAGTGCTCACACCTGTCACCATGTCACCTGTGTAATGCCTGCAGCTGTCACCAGGCGGCGCCCTCCCGTCTCCTCACTTCATTATATCACTATAATCGGGCTTGTCGCCGCCGCCGGTGCTGATATTGTGTAAATCAGGATAATTCTCTCTGATAATGATTGCTATTTAATGTAACGTTGGCAGAACAGAAGACTCAGGCCGTGTGCCAGGCTCATCCTGATGGGAGCCAGATCCTCGTAATGCGGCCTGCGGGCGCCTACAAACCCACTGTATACAACGCCTGCACTGAAGAGACACCTGCAGACGCCCAGCCACAAAACACAGAATAAAAAGATATCTCCGGGTAATTTCATTGGAGAAACGTAGTTACCGCGGCGTCTAGGAGACACTAGGGAGGTGCCCCCTGCACCTGCTCTGCACTTGCTTTTATTGTTTCACTGTTTCTCATTTTCTCCATTCACATCCAAAAATGCTGCTGTATACTGTTAGAACCAGTCATTGGTCTAGCTCCGCCCTGCTGCCCTGTTGTTAATGCTAGCTCCACCCTGTTGTCAAGGCTAGCTACCCTGTTGTCAAGGCTAGCTCCACCCTGTTGTCAAGGCTAGCTCCGCCCTGTTTTCAACTCTAGCTCCGCCCTGCTGCCCTGTTGTCAACGCTAGCTCCGCCCTGTTGTCAATACTAGCTCCGCCCTGTTGTCAACGCTAGCTCTGCCCCTGTTGTCAATACTAGCTCCACCCTGTTGTCAAGGCTAGCTCCGCCCTGTTGTCAAGGCTAGCTCCGCCCTGCTGCCCTGTTGTTAACGCTAGCTCCGCTCTGTTGTTAACGCTAGCTCCGCTCTGTTGTCAATGCCAGCCCCGCCCTGTTGTCAATGCCAGCCCCGCCCTGTTGCCAATGCCAGCCCTGCCCTGTTGCCAATGCCAGCCCGCCCTGTTGCCAATTCTAGCCCCGCCCTGTTGCCAATTCTAGCCCCCGCCCTGTTGCCAATTCTAGCCCCGCCCTGTTGCCAATGCTAGCTCCGCCCTGTTGTCAATGTGACCTAACACTTCAGCTGTAACTGTGCAACTGACAACTGAGCTCCCACAATGCACTGCTCCCAGGTAACAGGAACGATACAGAATGCAGAATTTAGCTTTAGAAGTGAACAGAGAAGAAAAGTAATATTGGACCCTATAGGGGGCAGTAGTGACATTTCCTTCGGGAGGAAAGCTAATTTACATACTTTTCCCAGGGTGCATTGCCTGTAAGATTCCCTACACCAGCTGGTGGTCTCCACAAGGAAAAGCAGGATTTTAAGAGGGTTGAAGAACCAAATATCCACGTTCAGCCAACAATGAAAATGATACCTGCCGGAAATAAAGTCGTCAAGGAGTCTAGGAACATGCACTAGTCATCAGGCATAGGAGCCCTGGAGCAGGGAGTAGTCATCCGGCAGAGGAGCCCTGGGCAGTCATCTGGCAGAGGAGTCCTGGAGCAGGGAGTAGTCATCCGCAGAGGAGCCCCTGGAGCAGGGAGTAGTCATCCGGCAGAGGAGCCCTGGAGCAGGGAGTAGTCATCCGGCAGAGGAGCCCTGGAGCAGGGAGTAGTCATCCGGCAGAGGAGTCCTGGAGCAGGGAGTAGTCATCCGGCAGAGGAGCCCTGGAGCAGGGAGTAGTCATCCGGCAGAGGAGCCCTGGAGCAGGGAGTAGTCATCCGGCAGGGGAGCCCTGGAGCAGGGAGTAGTCATCCGGCAGGGGAGCCCTGGAGCAGGGAGTAGTCATCCGGCAGAGGAGTCCTGGAGCAGGGAGTAGTCATCAGGCATAGGAGCCCTGGAGCAGGGAGTAGTCATCCGGGCAGAGGAGCCCTAGAGCAGGGAGTAGTCATCCGGCAGAGGAGCCCTGGAGCAGGGAGTAGTCATCCGGCAGAGGAGCCCTGGAGCAGGGAGTAGTCATCCGGCAGAGGAGTCCTGGAGCAGTGAGTAGTCATCCGGCAGAGGAGTCCTGGAGCAGTGAGTAGTCATCCAGAGGGCAGAGGAGAGGGAGTAGTCATCCGGCAGTCCTGGAGCAGGGAGTAGTCATCCGGCAGAGGAGTCATCCTGGAGCAGGGAGTAGTCATCCGGCAGAGGAGTCCTGGAGCAGGGAGTAGTCATCCGGCAGGAGGAGCCCTGGAGCAGGGAGTAGTCATCCGGCAGAGGAGCCCTGGAGAGGGAGTAGTCATCCGGCTGGAGGCAGGGAGTAGTCATAGCTGGAGCAGGAGTAGTCATCCGGCAGAGGAGCCCTGGAGCAGGGAGTAGTCATCGGCAGAGGAGTCATCCTGGAGCAGGGAGTAGAGGAGGAGTCATGCAGAGAGTCCTGGAGCAGAGGATCCTGGAGCAGGGAGTAGTCATCCGGCAGGAGCAGGGAGTCCCTGGAGCAGGGAGTAGTCATCCGGCAGAGGAGTCCTGGAGCAGGGAGTAGGCAGAGGAGTCCTGGAGCAGGGAGTAGTCATCCGGCAGAGGAGTCCTGCGCTGAGGACCGTGCTTTGGCGCTTTCACTTACAGTTTGGGGCTCGTGTCTTGTGGGATGTATCGTCCGAGGAATTATCCTGTTCTCCATCCTCCACAAGGAGGTACTTACCTTCCAGGTCATGATCCCTGAATAGTTACCTACTGGTGTCAGGAACAATGATTCAGTGTAGTCAGGACTGTAGTCAGGGGTCATCACCAGCAATCACGATGTGACGGTGAGAGGTCAGGGGTCAGAAGCAGGATCCAGAAATGAAGCCAGGATCAACAGCAATCAGGAACGGGAGCCAAGAGAATAAATGTACCTTAAAGGGGCCATGGATGGAGGGGAGTAACTGGGCCGATCCAAAAATAGCTGAGACGTCTGTATATAGCAGGGAGCTCAGGTGTTCTGTATCCAGGCATGGGGGAGGGGATGTGTCATATACATATACAGCGGTAAATCAAGAGATTTTTAACAGAAAGGATGACATAACCAAAAATACTGCTAAGTGAATGCAAGCTCCTGTACAGCTCTATATACATCTTTATAGCAGCCAAGGCTTCGCTTTTCTGATACAAAGCTTCAAATCCCCTGGAGATTATCCGCTAATTTAAATAACATGCATTACGCCCCCCTACTGGAGATTATATACATCTGTATGCAGTAATCTCCTGAGCTCCCTCTAGTGGTGGCTGTATATATCTGTATGTAGTAATCTCCTGAGCTCCCTCTAGTGGTGGCTGTATATATCTGTATGTAGTAATCTCCTGAGCTCCCTCTAGTGGTGGCTGTATATATCTGTATGTAGTAATCTCCTGAGCTCCCTCTAGTGGTGGCTGTATATTATCTATATGGTAGTAAATCCATCCTGAGATCCTCTAGTGGTGGCTGTAACTATATCTGTATGTAGTAATCTCGCTGACGCTCCCTCTAGTGGTGGCTGCTATTATAATCCTATATTGTAGTAATCTCCCTGAGATCCTCTAGTGGTGGCTGTATATCATCTGTTATGTAGTAACTAGCTGGTGACTGTATATATCTATATGTAGTAATCTCCTGAGCTCCCTCTAGTGGTGGCTGTATATATCTATATGTAGTAATTCCTGATCTCCCTCTAGTGGTGACTGTATATATCTGTATGTAGTAATCTCCTGAGCTCCCTCTAGTGGTGGCCGTATATATCTGTATGTAGTAATCTCCTGAGCTCCCTCTAGTGTGGCCGTATATATCTGTAATGTAGTAATCTCCTGAGTCTCCTCTAGTGGTGCTGTATATATCTGTATGTAGTATTCTCCTGAGCTCCCTCTAGTGGTGGCTGTATATACTGTATGTAGTAATCTCCACTGAGCTTCCTCTAGTGGTGCTGTATATATCTTGTATGTAGTAATCTCCTGAGCTCCCTCTAGTGGTGGCTGTATATATATGTATGTAGTAATCTCCTGAGCTCCCTCTAGTGGTGCTGTATATATCTGTATGGAGTAATCTCCTGAGCTCCCCCCTAGTGGGGTGGCTGTATATATCTGTATGTAGTATCTCCAGAGCTCCCTGTAGTGGTGGCTGTCAATATCCTGTATGTTAGTAATGCCTCCTGGAGCTCCCCTCTAGTGGTGGCTGTATACTATCTGTATGTAGTAATCTCCTGAGCTCCCCTTCTTACGTGGTTGGCTGTAATATATCTGTCTGTAGTAATGCTCCTGAGCTCCCCTATCTAGTGGTGGCCTGGTAATATATCTGTTATGTAGTAATCTCCTGGGATCCATCTAGTGGTGGGCTGCATATATCTGTATGTAGTAATCTCCCTGAGCTTCCATCTAGTGGTGGCTGTATATATCTGTATGTAGTAATCTCCTGAGCTCCCTCTAGTGGTGGCTGTATATATCTATATGTAGTAATCTCCTGGATCCCATCTAGTGGTGGCTGTATATATCTGTATGTAGTAATCTCCTGAGCTCCCTCTAGTGGTGGCTGTATATATCTGTATGTAGTAATCTCCTGAGCTCCCTCTAGTGGTGGCTGTATATATCTGTATGTAGTAATCTCTGAGCTCCCTCTAGTGGTGGCTGTATATATCTGTATGTAGTAATCTCCTGAGCTCCTCTAGTGGTGGCTGTATATATCTGTATGTAGTAATCTCCTGAGCTCCCTCTAGTGGTGGCTGTATATATCTGTATGTAGTAATCTCCTGAGCTCCCTCTAGTGGTGGCTGTATATATCTGTATGTAGTAATCTCCTGAGCTCCCTCTAGTGGTGGCTGTATATATCTGTATGTAGTAATCTCCTGAGCTCCCTCTAGTGGTGGCTGTATATATCTGTATGTAGTAATCTCCTGAGCTCCCTCTAGTGGTGGCTGTATATATCTGTATGTAGTAATCTCCTGAGCTCCCTCTAGTGGTGCTGTATATATCTGTATGTAGTAATCTCCTGAGCTCCCTCTAGTGGTGGCTGTATATATCTGTATGTAGTAATCTCCTGAGCTCCCTCTAGTGGTGGCTGTATATATCTGTATGTAGTAATCTCCTGAGCTCCCTCTAGTGGTGGCTGTATATATCTGTATGTAGTAATCTCCTGAGCTCCCTCTAGTGGTGGCTGTATATATCTGTATGTAGTAATCTCCTGAGCTCCCTCTAGTGGTGGCTGTATATATCTGTATGTAGTAATCTCCTGAGCTCCCTCTAGTGGTGGCTGTATAATCTGTATGTGTATCTCCTGAGCTCCTCTAGTGTGGCTGTATATATCTGTATGTAGTAATCTCCTGAGCTCCTCTAGTGGTGGCTGTATATATCTGTATGTAGTATCTCCTGAGCTCCCTCTAGTGGTGGCTGTATATATCTGTATGTAGTAATCTCCTGAGCTCCCTCTAGTGGTGGCTGTATATATCTGTATGTAGTAATCTCCTGAGCTCCTCTAGTGGTGGCTGTATATATCTGTATGTAGTAATCTCCTGAGCTCCCTCTAGTGGTGGCTGTATATATCTGTATGTAGTAATCTCCTGAGCTCCCTCTAGTGGTGGCTGTATATATCTGTATGTAGTATCTCCTGAGCTCCCTCTAGTGGTCTGTATATATATGTATGTAGTAATCTCCTGAGCTCCCTCTAGTGGTGCTGTATATATCTGTATGTAGTAATCTCCTGAGCTCCCTCTAGTGGTGGCTGTATATATCTGTATGTAGTAATCTCCTGAGCTCCCTCTAGTGGTGGCTGTATATATCTGTATGTAGTAATCTCCTGAGCTCCCTCTAGTGGTGGCTGTATATATCTGTATGTAGTAATCTCCTGAGCTCCCTCTAGTGGTGGCTGTATATATCTGTATGTAGTAATCTCCTGAGCTCCCTCTAGTGGTGGCTGTATATATCTGTATGTAGTAATCTCCTGAGCTCCCTCTAGTGGTGGCTGTATATATCTGTATGTAGTAATCTCCTGAGCTCCCTCTAGTGGTGGCTGTATATATCTGTATGTAGTAATCTCCTGAGCTCCCTCTAGTGGTGGCTGTATATATCTTTATGTAGTAATCTCCTGAGCTCCCTCTAGTGGTGGCTGTATATATCTGTTATGTAGAATTCTCCTGAGCTCCCTCTAGTGGTGGCTGTATATATCCTGTATGTAGTATTCTCCTTCAGCTCCCTCTAGTGGTGGACTAGTATATATCTGTATGTAGTAACCTTCCTGGGCATCCCTCTAGTGGTGGCTGTATATATCTGTATGTGAGTAATCTCCTGCGGCTCCCTCTAGTGGTGGCATGTATATATCTGTATGTAGTAATCTCCTGAGCCTCCCTCTAGTGGTGATGTATATATCTGTATGTAGTAATCTCCTGAGCTCCCTCTGTGGTGGACTGTATATATCTGTATGTAGTAATCTCCTGAGCTCCCTCTAGTGGTGGCTGTATATATCTGTATGTAGTAATCTCCTGAGCTCCCTCTAGTGGTGGCTGTAATATATCTGTATGTAGTAATCTCCTGAGCCCCCTCTAGTGGTGGCTGTATATATCTGTATGTAGTAATCTCCTGAGCTCCCTCTAGTGGTGACTGTTATATCTGTATGTAGTAATCTCCTGAGCTCCCTCTAGTGGTGGCTGTATATATCTGTATGTAGTAATCTCCTGAGCTCCCTCTAGTGGTGGCTGTATATATCTGTATGTAGTAATCTCCTGAGCTCCCTCTAGTGGTGGCTGTATATATCTGTATGTAGTAATCTCCTGAGCTCCCTCTAGTGGTGGCTGTATATATCTGTATGTAGTAATCTCTTGAGCTCCCTCTAGTGGTGACTGTATATATCTGTAAGCAGTAATCTCCTGAGCTCCCTCTAGTGGTGGCTGTATATATCTGTATGTAGTAATCTCCTGAGCTCCCTCTAGTGGTGACTGTATATATCTGTAAGCAGTAATCTCCTGAGCTCCTCTAGTGTGACTGTATATATCTGTATGTAGTAATCTCTTGAGCTCCCTCTAGTGGTGACTGTATATATCTGTAAGCAGTAATCTCCTGAGCTCCCTCTAGTGGTGGCTGTATATATCTGTATGCAGAAGCTCCTGAACTCCCTCTAGTGGTGGCTGTAGGTATTCTCAGTATATAGCTATGCAGGGAATTTAGAGCTCTGTATTAGAAGACCAATGTCTCTTCTGCCATAAAGGCTACATGTGACCTTACATGACCTTATGCATTTTGTGGTCTTCAGAATACATACAGTCGTGTGCATGAGGCCTTATACAACGTGTGAACGTGTGACAGGAGGAGTTGTCATATGTCTCACCTGTTATACATTAAGCGCTTGAAATCTTGGAACAGAGTGTCCTTGTTCTTGTCCAGGAATCCCTCCACCGAGTACCTGGAGCCACAAGGAATATCAGTCATGTGACGAACGAGTCATTATAAGAAGTGAGTATCATTATCAGCAGCAGCCTTAGGCTACATGCACACGTTGCGGATTGCGTGCAGTTTTTCCACATAAAAAACTGAAAAACAGCAGCGTAATACAGCACCAGCAAAGTGACAGTAGTTTGATCATCCCTCACGTACACTTTGCGTTCTTTTTACTTGCAGAAATTGACCGGCCTGTGGAATTTTAGTGCAGATTTCACCCATTTCAAAGCAAAGGGCGAGATTTGGGGAAAAAACGTCAAAATCTGCAAGTAAGACTGCTGCAAAAACAAGAGAAATCCACACGGAAATTCTGTTTGTGAACCGGCAGTCGCCTTAGATCTGATCCGCGTTCAGCAGGTAAATGGGCGGTACAGAGAGGGGGACACTCACGTCACATTCCCGGCATAGTGCTTTATCCGGAAGTCTCGGTTAAACGCCATCGACTTATCTGTTGGGGAAAGCTGAAAAAAAAAAACAGATTTAAAGGCGTTGTCCAATGACTAATGTAAAAAAATGATAATCATTCGTACATGACAATCTCTTTCTAAGGGGCCATTCAGTCGGCCGTGGTATTGCGGATCCGCAATGCCATCAGTGTTGCCAACCAGAATTTTTCTTTTTTCTGGACAACTTATCCCAAAATCACAGACAGCCAATATTTTTACGGACAAATTGGAAAACCATAATGAATGATGACGATTCTAAGTAATCCATGTCTATAGCTCAATGTACTGATAAGGATTCGTTACCAGCATTTACTGGGAGCTGTAGTCAAGAACCACCAGCCTCAAAAAAATCACGGACTCATCAATTTGTTTTCACGGACACAGGAAAAAAATCACCTATTTTTACAGACTGTCCAGAAATTTCTGGACTGTTGGCAACCCTGAATACCACGGATGCTGACCAGCGTGAGTTCCGCAATTTGCGGAACACACGGCCGGGCACCCCGTTGAAAATTGCGGACAAGGATAGGACATGTTCTATTTTTTCTTGCGGAGCCGCGGCTCGGCAAGGTCCTGGGCCAGCTATTGAAGTAAACGGGGCCGCATCTATTCCGCAAAATTATGGAATAGATGCGGACCTGTTCACACAGCTCAGGAGGCGTGTCCATGTTCTCCCTATCACAGCTCAGGGGGCGTGTCCATGCTCTCCCTATCACAGCTCAGGGGTCGTGTCCATGCTCTCCCTATCACAGCTCAGGGGGCGTGTCCATGCTCTCCCTATCACAGCTCAGGGGGCGTGTCCATGCTCTCCCTATCACAGCTCAGGGGGCGTGTCCATGTTCTCCCTATCACAGCTCAGGGGGCGTGTCCATGTTCTCCCTATCACAGCTCAGGGGGCAGCTGAAGGATGACACTGAGCATGTGCGGCCATCACAGTGAGCAGGACAAAGAAATAAGGAAAAGAACAAATAGCAGGTTTACAGCATTGGGGTTACTTGTACTTTTCAAAAGGGCAGAATTACCGAATTTCCAGACAGCAGACGGATGTTATTATCTGCACGCAGGGGAGATGCAAAGACAGTCTGGAGCAATCTAGAAGGAAACCCGCTTCGGGACCAGGTTAGTATTGTCAGTAATGCAGGTCCGGGCATTGTGGGGGGGTTTTCAGTGTTGGATAACCCCTTTATTTCAGGGGTCTGATCTAGGGTCTTTATATATTTTTGGGGGTTCTGATCTGGGATCTTACCTGGAGTCTTTATATATTTTTTGTGGGTCTCATCTGGGGTCTTTATATATTTTGGGGGTCTGATCGCGGGTCTTTATATATTTTTTGTGGGTCTCATCTGGGGTCTTTATATATTTTGGGGGGCTGATCTGGGGTCTTTATATATTTTGGGGGTCTGATCTCGGGTCTTTATATATTTTGGGGGGCTGATCTCGGGTCTTTATATATTTTGGGGGGCTGATCTGGGGTCTTTATATACTTTGGGGGCTGATCTGGGGTCTTTATATATTTTGTGGGTCTCATCTGGGGTCTCTATATATTTTGGGGGTCTGATCTCGGGTCTTTATATATTTTGAGGGGCTGATCTCGGGTCTTTATATATTTTGGGGGGCTGATCTGGGGTCTTTATATACTTTGGGGGCTGATCTGGGGTCTTTATATATTTTGTGGGTCTCATTCTGGGGTCTTTATATATTTTGGGGGCTGATCTGGGTCTTATATATTTTGGGGGCTGATCTGGGGTCTTTATATATTTTGGGAAGCTGATCTGGGGTCTTTATATATTTTGGGGGGCTGATCTGGGTCTTTATATATTTTGGGGGCTGATCTGGGGTCTTTATATATTTTGAGGGGCTGATCTGGGGTCTTTATATATTTTGGGGGCTGATCTGGGGTCTTTATATATTTTGGGAAGCTGATCTGGGGTCTTTATATATTTTGGGAAGCTGATCTGGGGTCTTTATATATTTTGGGGGTCTGATCTGGGGTCTTTATATATTTTGGGGTCTGATCTCGGGTCTTTATATATTTTGGGGTCTGATCTGGGGTCTTTATATATTTTGAGGGGCTGATCTGGGGTCTTTATATATTTTGGGGGGCTGATCTGGGGTCTTTATATATTTTGGGAAGCTGATCTGGGGTCTTTATATATTTTGGGAAGCTGATCTGGGGTCTTTATATATTTTGGGGGCTGATCTGGGGTCTTTATATATTTTGGGGGGCTGATCTGGGGGTCTTTATAGATTTTGGGGGTCTTATCTGGGGTCTTTATATATTTTAGGGGTCTGATCTGGGGTCTGTATTTAATCAGGGTGTCTCTGGTGTGTGGCCGATATTTGTTTAGGTCGGCTTGGTTTTATATTCAGGGGTCACATGTGTGATCTTTTTTTTTTAGGGGGTCTGTATTCATTGTGGGGGTGTAATGTAGGGGTCATATCCACCATATATAACAAATCCTATGGATGGTGCATGTAGTCAGAAGGTTTCAGAATCTCCCTGATGCCTCTTCTCAGACATTGGTAAATCTGAGGATACTATGTCCACCCTGGAACATGACATGAGGGTCCACCCGTGGACTCACCTTCCTGCTCGAGTAATGGGGATGTCTACCGAGTTTGCTGTTCATGGACTCCAGGAAGATGGTGTCTGTGACGTCTCCAACCGTAAGACAAGCCTCGTCCAAGATGGAGATGATCCCTTTATGCGACTGCTCCACCAGATCAACAATGATCTGATTATTGAAATATTCAATCTGCCCAAGAGCAGAGACACATCAGATAACAGCATAATATGTAAACTCTGCCCCATAAATACTTCCATCAGATGGCGCTATAAACAATAGTCCTTCAATACACAATAGTTGTAGCTGACTGCCCCCCCCCCACCTACTACAAATATCACTGCCAGTATAATATCCCACAGAAATAATCTCCAGTTAGCGAGCTTTCCTTTAAAAAAGAAAATAATTTCTGCAGTCACCAGAGGCTCACTACACACAGATTATACATCCACCACTAGAGGGAGCTCACTACATACAGATTATACAGCCACCACTAGGGGGAGCTCACTACATACAGATTATACAGCCACCACTAGAGGGAGCTCACTACATACAGATTATACAGCCACCACTAGAGGGAGCTCACTACATACAGATTATACAGCCACCACTAGAGGGAGCTCACTACATACAGATTATACAGCCACCACTAGAGGGAGCTCACTACATACAGATTATACAGCCACCACTAGAGGGAACTCACTATATACAGATCATACAGCCACCACTAGGGGAAGCTCACTATCAGATTAAGCCCCTAGGGACTCTACATACAGATCACCAGCCACTAGAGGGAGCTCACTACATACAGATTATACAGTCACCACTAGAGGGAGCTCACTACATACAGATGTATACAGCCACCACTAGAGGGAGCTCACTACATACAGATTATACAGCCACCACTAGAGGGAGCTCACTACATACAGATTATACAGCACCACTAGAGGGAGCTCACTACATACAGATTATACAGTCACCACTAGGAGGGAGCTCACTACATACAGATTATACAGCCACCACTAGAGGGAGCTTACTACATACAGATTATACAGTCCACATTAGAGGGAGCTCACTACATAACAGATTATACAGCCACCACTAGAGGGAGCTCACTACATACAGATTATACAGCCACCACTAGACGGGAGCTCACTACATACAGATTATACAGCCACCACTAGAGGGAGCTCACTACATACAGATTATACAGCCACCACTAGAGGGAGCTCACTACATACAGATTATACAGCCACCACTAGAGGGAGCTCACTACATACAGATTATATACAGCCACCACTAGAGGGAGCTCACTACATACAGATTATACAGCCACCACTAGAGGGAGCTCACTACATACAGATTATACAGCCACCACTAGAGGGAGCTCACTACATACAGATTATACAGCCACCACTAGAGGGAGTTCACTACATACAAATTATACAGCCACCACTATAGGGAGCTCACTACATATAGATTATATAGCCACCACTAGAGGGAGCTCACTACATACAGATTATACAGCCACCACTAGAGGGAGCTCACTACATACAGATTATACAGCCACCACTAGAGGGAGCTCACTACATACAGATTATACAGCCACCACTAGAGGGAGCTCACTACATACAGATTATACATCCACCACTAGAGGGGAACTCACTACATACAGATTATACAGCCACCACTAGAGGGAGCTCACTACATACAAATTATAAAGCCACCACTAGAGGGAGCTCACTACATACAGATTATATAGCCACCACTAGAGGGAGTTCACTACATACAAATTATACAGCCACCACTATAGGGAGCTCACTACATATAGATTATATAGCCACCACTAGAGGGAGCTCACTACATACAGATTATACAGCCACCACTAGAGGGAGCTCACTACATACAAATTATATAGCCACCACTAGAGGGAGTTCACTACATACAGATTATACAGCCACCACTAGAGGGAGCTCACTACATACAGATTATACAGCCACCACTATAGGGAGCTCACTACATACAGGTTATACAGTCACTACTAGGGGGAGCTCACTACATACAGATTATACAGCCACCAATAGGGGGAGCTCAAGTTTTATTGTCCACCCAGAAGCGGAGACAAAGGCAGGAGCGTGCACTGCAGACGGTACGTACTGACCAACCCCAATACAGGATTATTTATGGATTACTCTGGAATTACATATATGTGCTGCGTGTCATCAATATGATCCATACTGTGAAATAGAAGACGTAGGGGCCAAAACACCCCAGACATGGAACTTACGTGCTGCCACTCGATGCCTTCTCTCTGGTACTCATCCTGCTCCTGCCGCAGGATCAACTCGATGAACAACTGCTGCAGCTTCTCATTACAGTAATTTATACAAAACTGCTCGAAACTACGGAGACACACACAGAGTATTTATAGGGGGCAATATTATAGTAGATAACTGTATATTCTTGTACATAGGAGCAGTATTATAGTAGTTATATTCTTGTACATAGGAGTAGTATTATAGTAGTTATATTCTTGTACATAGGAGCAGTATTATAGTAGTTATATTCTTGTACATAGGAGCAGTATTATAGTAGTTATATTCTTGTACATAGGAACAGTATTATAGTAGTTATATTCTTGTACATAGGAGCAGTATATATAGTAGTTATATTCTTGTACATAGGAGCAGTATTATAGTAGTTATATTCTTGTACATAGGAGCAGTATTATAGTAGTTATATTCTTGTACATAGGAGCAGTATTATAGTAGTTATATTCTTGTACATAGGAGCAGTATTATAGTAGTTATATTCTTGTACATAGGAGGCAGTATTATAGTAGTTATATTCTTGTACATAGGAGCAGTATTATAGTAGTTATATTCTTGTACATAGGAGCAGTATTATAGTAGTTATATTTATTGTACATAGGAGCAGTATTTATAGTAGTTATATTTCTTGTACATAGGAGCAGTATTATAGTAGTTATATTCTTGTACATAGGAGGCAGTATTATAGTAGTTATATTCTTGTACATAGGAGCAGTATTATAGTAGTTATATTCTTGTACATAGGAGCAGTATTATAGTAGTTATATTCTTGTACATAGGAGCAGTATTATAGTAGTTATATTCTTGTACATAGGAGCAGTATTATAGTAGTTATATTCTTGTACATAGGAGCAGTATTATAGTAGTTATATTCTTGTACATAGGAGCAGTATTATAGTAGTTATATTCTTGTACATAGGAGCAGTATTATAGTAGTTATATTCTTGTACATAGGAGCAGTATTATAGTAGTTATATTCTTGTACATAGGAGGCAGTATTATAGTAGTTATATTCTTGTACATAGGAGGCAGTATTATAGTAGTTATATTCTTGTACATAGGAGCAGTATTATAGTAGTTATATTCTTGTACATAGGAGCAGTATTATAGTAGTTATATTCTTGTACATAGGAGCAGTATTATAGTAGTTATATTCTTGTACATAGGAGCAGTATTATAGTAGTTATATTCTTGTACATAGAGGCAGTATTATAGTAGTTATATTCTTGTACATAGGAGCAGTATTTATAGTAGTTATATTCTTGTACATAGGGCAGTATTATAGTAGTTATATTCTTGTACATAGGAGCAGTATTTATAGTAGTTATATTCTTGTACATAGGAGCAGTATTATAGTAGTTATATTCTTGTACATAGGAGCAGTATTATAGTAGTTATATTCTTGTACATGGGAAGCAGTATTATAGTAGTTATATTCTTGTACATAGGAGCAGTATTATAGTAGTTATATTCTTGTACATAGGAGCAGTATTATAGTAGTTATATTCTTGTACATAGGAGCAGTATTATAGTAGTTATATTCTTGTACATAGGGGCATTATTATAGTAGTTATATTGATGTTGAATTGTCTGACACAATGAATGAGGTTTTCATGGTCTGGCGGTACATCTTCCTATTTGGCTTCTGTCTTTATATGTATAACGTCCGTCAAGTGTTTTTGTACACTGTATTGCTTGTTGATGTAGAAATAAATCTATTTTGTCTCTGTATCTGTTCTTTTTCCCTTTTAATTTTACACTTCACAGTCAGTTAAGTGGTTTTACGTGTAGATATGTTATGTGACATGTGAGACACAGGCACGGGTACATGAGAAACACGTGCAAAGTAGAAAACATAATTATCCGCTCTCTCTGCCTACGACCCACTTATCTGCAGCAGCCGCATCCTCGCTGTGCAGAGAAGAGCCGCTCCTGCGACTGAAGCGATGAATCACGCGGTACACGTGTAGTGGAGATCAGGCCATTACTAGGCCCCGCACCAGTCTCTCTCCCCCTCACACCATTACATTTACAGCCCCCGGACCCCTAGTTCTGCCCAGAGATCCGTCTATTCCTGGACCCTATGTTCTCCTCCATTAGTAGACCCTTCCAAATTCATTCTCCTCTTCTCTTCGGCCATTCTTCAACAAGCAATAGAGCAAAACATGTTCTATAAAAGCACCAACGGGGGATTGTGAACAGAGCACAGAACAGTTTACAACTCTGGATGTGAATAGAGTATAAGACACTATGTAGCTCTGGATGTGAGTAGAGTATAAGACACTATGCAGCTCTGGATGTGAGTAGAGTATAAGACACTATGCAGCTCTGGATGTGAATAGAGTATAAGACACTATGCAGCTCTGGATGTGAATAGAGTATAAGACACTATGCAGCTCTGGATGTGAGTAGAGTATAAGACACTATGCAGCTCTGGATGTGAGTAGAGTATAAGACACTATGTAGCTCTGGATGTGAATAGAGTATAAGACACTATGCAAGCTCTGGATGTGAGTAGAGTATAAGACACTATGCAGTTCTGGATGTGAATAGAGTATAAGACACTATGCAGCTCTGGATATGAATAGAGTATAAGACACTATGCAGCTCTGGATGTGAATAGAGTATAAGACACTATGCAGCTCTGGATGTGAATAGAGTATTAAGACACTATGCAGCTCTGGATGTGAATAGAGTATAAGACACTATGTAGCTCTGGATGTGAGTAGAGTATAAGACACTATGCAGCTCTGGATGTGAGTAGAGTATAAGACACTATGCAGCTCTGGATGTGAATAGAGTATAAGACACTATGCAGCTCTGGATGTGAGTAGAGTATAAGACACTATGCAGCTCTGGATGTGAATAGAGTATAAGACACTATGCAGCTCTGGATGTGAGTAGAGTATAAGACACTATGCAGCTCTGGATGTGAGTAGAGTATAAGACACTATGCAGCTCTGGATGTGAGTAGAGTATAAGACACTATGCAGCTCTGGATGTGAGTAGAGTATAAGACACTATGTAGCTCTGGATGTGAGTAGAGTATAAGACACTATGCAGCTCTGGATGTGAGTAGAGTATAAGACACTATGCAGCCTGGATGTGAGTAGAGTATAAGACACTATGCAGCTCTGGATGTGAGTAGAGTATAAGACACTATGCAGCTCTGGATGTGAATAGAGTATAAGACACTATGCAGTTCTGGATGTGAGTAGAGTATAAGACACTATGCAGCTCTGGATGTGCAGTAGAGTATAAGACACTATGCAGTTCTGGATGTGAATAGGAGTATAAGACACTATGCAGCTCTGGATGTGAATAGAGTATAAGACACTATGTAGCTCTGGATGTGAGTAGAGTATAAGACACTATGTAGCTCTGGATGTGAGTAGAGTATAAGACACTATGTAGCTCTGGATGTGAGTAGAGTATAAGACACTATGTAGCTCTGGATGTGAGTAGAGTATAAGACACTATGTAGCTCTGGATGTGAGTAGAGTATAAGACACTATGTAGCTCTGGATGTGAATAGAGTATAAGACACTATGCAGCTCTGGATGTGAGTAGAGTATAAGACACTATGCAGCTCTGGATGTGAGTAGAGTATAAGACACTATGTAGCTCTGGATGTGAGTAGAGTATAAGACACTATGCAGCTCTGGATGTGAGTAGAGTATAAGACACTATGCAGCTCTGGATGTGAATAGAGTATAAGACACTATGCAGCTCTGGATGTGAGTAGAGTATAAGACACTATGCAGCTCTGGATGTGAGTAGAGTATAAGACACTATGCAGCTCTGGATGTGAGTAGAGTATAAGACACTATGCAGCTCTGGATGTGAGTAGAGTATAAGACACTATGTAGCTCTGGATGTGAGTAGAGTATAAGACCCTATGTAGCTCTGGATGTGAGTAGAGTATAAGACACTATGTAGCTCTGGATGTGAGTAGAGTATAAGACACTATGCAGCTCTGGATGTGAGTAGAGTATAAGACACTATGCAGCTCTGGATGTGAATAGAGTATAAGACACTATGCAGCTCTGGATGTGAATAGAGTATAAGACACTATGCAGCTCTGGATGTGAGTAGAGTATAAGACACTATGCAGCTCTGGATGTGAATAGAGTATAAGACACTATGCAGCTCTGGATGTGAGTAGAGTATAAGACACTATGCAGCTCTGGATGTGAATAGAGTATAAGACACTATGCAGCTCTGGATGTGAGTAGAGTATAAGACACTATGCAGCTCTGGATGTGAATAGAGTATAAGACACTATGCAGCTCTGGATGTGAGTAGAGTATAAGACACTATGCAGCTCTGGATGTGAGTAGAGTATAAGACACTATGTAGCTCTGGATGTGAGTAGAGTATAAGACACTATGCAGCTCTGGATGTGAGTAGAGTATAAGACACTATGCAGCTCTGGATGTGAGTAGAGTATAAGACACTATGCAGCTCTGGATGTGAATAGAGTATAAGACACTATACAGCTCTGGATGTGAGTAGAGTATAAGACACTATGCAGCTCTGGATGTGAGTAGAGTATATGACACTATGCAGCTCTGGATGTGAATAGAGTATAAGACACTATGCAGCTCTGGATGTGAATAGAGTATAAGACACTATGCAGCTCTGGATGTGAGTAGAGTATAAGACACTATGCAGCTCTGGATGTGAGTAGAGTATAAGACACTATGTAGCTCTGGATGTGAGTAGAGTATAAGAACACTATGCAGCTCTGGATGTGAGTAGAGTATATGACACTATGCAGCTCTGGATGTGAATAGAGTATAAAGACACTATGCAGCTCTGGATGTGAGTAGAGTATAAGACACTATGCAGCTCTGGATGTGAGTAGAGTATAAGACCCTATGTAGCTCTGGATGTGAGTAGAGTATAAGACACTATGTAGCTCTGGATGTGAGTAGAGTATAAGACACTATGCAGCTCTGGATGTGAGTAGAGTATAAGACACTATACAGCTCTGGATGTGAATAGAGTATAAGACACTATGCAGCTCTGGATGTGAGTAGAGTATATGACACTATGCAGCTCTGGATGTGAATAGAGTATAAGACACTATGCAGCTCTGGATGTGAATAGAGTATAAGACACTATGCAGCTCTGGATGTGAGTAGAGTATAAGACACTATGCAGCTCTGGATGTGAATAGAGTATAAGACACTATGCAGCTCTGGATGTGAATAGAGTATAAGACACTATGCAGCTCTGGATGTGAGTACAGTATAAGACACTATGCAGCTCTGGATGTGAGTAGAGTATAAGACACTATGCAGCTCTGGATGTGAGTAGAGTAATAAGACACTATGTAGCTCTGGATGTGAGTAGAGTATAAGACACTATGTAGCTCTGGATGTGAATAGAGTATAAGACACTATGCAGCTCTGGATGTGAATAGAGTATAAGACACTATGTAGCTCTGGATGTGAGTAGAGTATAAGACACTATGCAGCTCTGGATGTGAGTAGAGTATAAGACACTATGCATCTCTGGATGTGAATAGAGTATAAGACACTATGCAGCTCTGGATGTGAGTAGAGTATAAGACACTATGCAGCTCTGGATGTGAGTAGAGTATAAGACACTATGTAGCTCTGGATGTGAGTAGAGTATAAGACACTATGCAGCTCTGGATGTGAATAGAGTATAAGACACTATGCAGCTCTGGATGTGAGTAGAGTATAAGACACTATGCAGCTCTGGATGTGAGTAGAGTATAAGACACTATGCAGCTCTGGATGTGAATAGAGTATAAGACACTATGCAGCTCTGGATGTGAGTAGAGTATAAGACACTATGCAGCTCTGGATGTGAGTAGAGTATAAGACACTATGTAGCTCTGGATGTGAGTAGAGTATAAGACACTATGCAGCTCTGGATGTGAATAGAGTATAAGACACTATGCAGCTCTGGATGTGAGTAGAGTATAAGACACTATGCAGCTCTGGATGTGAGTAGAGTATAAGACACTATGCAGCTCTGGATGTGAATAGAGTATAAGACACTATGCAGCTCTGGATGTGAGTAGAGTATAAGACACTATGTAGCTCTGGATGTGAGTAGAGTATAAGACACTATGTAGCTCTGGATGTGAATAGAGTATAAGACACTATGCAGCTCTGGATGTGAATAGAGTATAAGACACTATGTAGCTCTGGATGTGAGTAGAGTATAAGACACTATGCAGCTCTGGATGTGAGTAGAGTATAAGACACTATGCAGCTCTGGATGTGAGTAGAGTATAAGACACTATGCAGCTCTGGATGTGAGTAGAGTATAAGACACTATGCAGCTCTGGATGTGAATAGAGTATAAGACACTATGCAGCTCTGGATGTGAGTAGAGTATAAGACACTATGCAGCTCTGGATGTGAATAGAGTATAAGACACTATGCAGCTCTGGATGTGAGTAGAGTATAAGACACTATGCAGCTCTGGATGTGAATAGAGTATAAGACACTATGCAGCTCTGGATGTGAATAGAGTATAAGACACTATGCAGCTCTGGATGTGAGTAGAGTATAAGACACTATGCAGCTCTGGATGTGAGTAGAGTATAAGACACTATGTAGCTCTGGATGTGAGTAGAGTATAAGACACTATGCAGCTCTGGATGTGAATAGAGTATAAGACACTATACAGCTCTGGATGTGAGTAGAGTATAAGACACTATGCAGCTCTGGATGTGAGTAGAGTATATGACACTATGCAGCTCTGGATGTGAATAGAGTATAAGACACTATGCAGCTCTGGATGTGAATAGAGTATAAGACACTATGCAGCTCTGGATGTGAATAGAGTATAAGACACTATGCAGCTCTGGATGTGAATAGAGTATAAGACACTATGCAGCTCTGGATGTGAATAGAGTATAAGACACTATGTAGCTCTGGATGTGAATAGAGTATAAGACACTATGCAGCTCTGGATGTGAATAGAGTATAAGACACTATGTAGCTCTGGATGTGAGTAGAGTATAAGACACTATGCAGCTCTGGATGTGAGTAGAGTATAAGACACTATGCAGCTCTGGATGTGAGTAGAGTATAAGACACTATGCAGCTCTGGATGTGAGTAGAGTATAAGACACTATGCAGCTCTGGATGTGAATAGAGTATAAGACACTATGCAGCTCTGGATGTGAGTAGAGTATAAGACACTATGCGGCTCTGGATGTGAGTAGAGTATAAGACACTATGCAGCTCTGGATGTGAGTAGAGTATAAGACACTATGCAGCTCTGGGTGTGAATAGAGTATAAGACACTATGCAGCTCTGGATGTGAGTAGAGTATAAGACACTATGCAGCTCTGGGTGTGAGTAGAGTATAAGACACTATGCAGCTCTGGGTGTGACTTGCTGATACTGAAATGCGACAGGACTCGGATGGATTTTTTTGCAACTGTCGCCGTGTAACCCTGGCCTTATTCTCTGAAGTGGGGAAGGAAACACCTTGAGGACCCTCCGCATTTGTCCTCACCTGTTATTATCAAAGATCTCAAAGCCGTAGATATCCAGGACCCCGATGACTGTGTTCTTTCCATGGACCCGGACATCGTAGTCCTTCACTTCTATCACACTGTTGATACGGCCGACGATCCAGCAGAACAACCTCTCGTAGAAAGCCTGGGAGGGATGAGAGACCACAGCGATGGACAGGTAAGTGCCCCCGCGGGTCATACATTGTGTAACACTATCAGCTTTGATGAAGGTGGATCATGGAGCCATAAACCATCGGTGTCTGGCCCTACTAAAGTGAGGTCCACAGAGCATCATAAAGCCTCCAGGCCCCAACCTCTCACCATTTTACCCCCGGCCCGTACTTCTCTACATCTGGTCCGGCCGTATCTGAAGTCCACAGAACATTCTGCACCTTCTAGAACGTCCTGTCAGAAGACTCAGGTCCTGTAAGGGCGGTGGGCACCTTGGACATAACATCTTCTACTTACCTTGGCGCAGGCCTCCCTGGCGTATGCCGCCTCTTTGACGCTGTGCCCCTTCTCGATGATTTCGCCCCCTCCAGCAGCCACCGTCCTGTATAGAAGAGTCTTCTTCACGGCGTCAGCGCCACAGCTCGTCAGCTGAGCCACGTGACTGACCAGGTCCTCGTTTTCTAGGACGACAGCGTCGCCCTCCATTGTGAAACCCATGTTACCCTATGGAAAATGAACAGACATGAGAGGCATGAGTAACAGAGATGTCAGAAATGGGGCAGATTTGACATTTCTGAGGCCTCATGTAAAGTTTGAGGGACCCTGTTGCACCGCTAAGCTCCACCCTATTGACCATTAAGCCACTCCCTGTCAAATCACTAAACTCCGCCTCCATTGGTCCGCTAAGCCTGGGCACTTCTGCTACTGCTCTAAATCCGGGAAAGGCCACCCCTGGTGTAGTCATTTATTTCAGCCAACTGCTTGTGGCCAGTAAGGGGCCCTCTGATCTCTGGGGCCTCTTGGTGGTAAAGTTCGCTCCTGGCCTTCAAAGGGCAACTGGACCCAGAAACATGTCTAAGTGCCTCATGAATGATCTGTGCCTCCCCGGCACCCTAGGAACGGGGCTCTGCTGCTTCGATCAGGGCTCAGAACATGGTCGGAAGGGGCAGATGTTCTCACCAGGTGCAAAATGGAGGCCAGAATCTTGTAGACTGAATCCACCTCGTCTTGGCTGAATCCGATCACTTCCATTGAGTCCACCACCAGTTTGTAGCTGGCCTGGTCATTGATCACAAACTGCAGAAGAGAACGGGGAGATAAGTGGTCAGCAAGACAACATGGGCGCCATAAGGAGACTGGTCTTCTACCACCTACTGTATCCTCCTAGCTGCAGGACGTCTCTCCTTAGCTTCCCTATCAGATCTTGCAGTCGTTCTTGAACCTTTCTTCCATGTCTATCTCCTTATGGGAGGAACAAGTGTGTGCAGCTCTGAGCAGGAGTGTCCTGTACAGCAACAAGGACATCCTGAGGCCACCCCAAGACACGTAGCTGCTGAGATCCACCATGAACGTGCTTACTAGCCAACTCCCCCATCGTGCGGCCCAAAAACAGTTTCCAGTGTCCAAACGGACATTAAGGGGCCACCATCGCATCAGGGAGTGTCCTATGAAAAAGGGGCGTGACTTGTGAAAAGGGGTGTAGTTATGTCCCAAAAAATTCTGGCGGAACTCTGGCGGAGAAAACTTGTCAGATAGGTAAATGTGTCATCCAAAATTACCCTAAATATAGAACGGTGATCCGAAATAGTTGGATGTTGGAACAGAGTTACTGTGGGTCCTTCAGACATCTTGATGTGTTCTTCTATCCCTCCATCTTTCATTAGTATTCCCTCCTTGAAAAGTAGGGCGATCACCCCGAAAAGGGTGGTCCTGTGCTGGAACCTTACCTTGCTCTTATCCTTTCTATACGTTTACAATACGGCGAGGACAGGATAACGCCCCTATTAATGTTAGCCCCCAGAGCTCGCCCTGTGGTGATCGCCCTACTTTCCAAGAATACAATAGAGATGTAGGGATAGAACATCGCCGCTGGTAACCTACGGCAACGGCAACTAAAAGTATCAAAACCATACTGACCAACATTGCAGCTGGTAAACTAGGGATAAGTAGAACCTGCACCAGGGAACGCCCCCAAACTGTGCAGGACCATCATCTCAGGGCATAGGAGGGTAACGGGGCATCAAAAAAGACACATCAGCCAATGAGGCACATTTATCACACTGCCGGTCAATGAAAGTAGTTGTGTTGCCTGCAACAGCCAATCAGAGCTCAGCTTTCACTTCCTTCACTGCTCTGGGAAAATGAAAGTGTGATTGGTTGCTATGGGAAATGAGGCATGAGGCCTACAATATCCTGCACAGTCCTACTAATGGTACTGGTGTGAGGTCAATTTTCTGCCCCTTCTCTGCTCCCTTTGTTGTCAGCCCCGCCCCTTTAATGACAGACCACGCCCCTTTATCACGTCCCTTCACACTCTGTTTGGATGCTGGCACTGGACACATCTAGGGTCTGATTTGTTGGGATGTGATGGGAGGGCTAGGATCTTTGCCACCTCCAGAAGGTGTCCTCTCAGCTGCGCCTCACTTGCTGTTTGGGACTCTATCCTCAAGCAATTAATCTATGCACGTCTTAAAGGGGCTGTGCCACCATTACATGCTGTTTTAGGGTAATTCAGCATCAAAAACTACAGGGAGTTATTTTTGTAATTTACTTTCTGCTATAAAGATGCCCCCTTGTGAGATATCCTGTTTCTTTCAATGTAATGGCGCCCCCTGGTGTTTACTCTGCACATAGTAAAGTGCTCGACCATCTACTGAGGTGGTCGCACATGCTCAGTTCTATCCTTCAACTGCCACCAGCCTAGAGGTAGAGGATAGTTAGAGGTAGAGAGCTGCAGCAGAAAGGACACAACACCTGAGCTGTGTTAGGGAGAGAACTGCAGCAGAAAGGACACAACACCTGAGCTGTGATAGGACGAAAGCTGCAGCAGAGGAAAGGACACAAGCCCTGAGCTGTGATAGGGAGAGAACTGCAGCAGCGGAAAGGACACAAGACCTGAACTGTGATAGGACGAAAGCTGCAGCAGAGGAAAGGACACAAGCCCTGAGCTGTGATAGGGAGAGAACTGCAGCAGCGGAAAGGACACAAGGCCTGAGCTGTGATAGGACGAAAGCTGCAGCAGCGGAAAGGACACAACACCTGAGCTGTGATAGGGAGAGAACTGCAGCAGCGGAAAGGACACAAGGCCTGAGCTGTGATAGGACGAAAGCTGCAGCAGAGGAAAGGACACAAGCCCTGAGCTGTGATAGGGAGAGAACTGCAGCAGCGGAAAGGACACAAGGCCTGAGCTGTGATAGGACGAAAGCTGCAGCAGCGGAAAGGACACAACACCTGAGCTGTGATAGGGAGAGAACTGCAGCAGCGGAAAGGACACAAGGCCTGAGCTGTGATAGGGAGAGAGCTGCAGCGGAAAGGACACAAGGCCTGAGCTGTGATAGGGAGAGAGCTGCAGCAGCGGAAAGGACACAAGGCCTGAGCTGTGATAGGGAGAGAGCAGCAGCGGAAAGGACACAAGGCCTGAGCTGTGATAGGACAAGAGCTGCAGCAGAATGGACATGTCCCTCTGGCAAAGGACAAACCACCTGAGAAAGGACATGCCCCCTGAGCCGTAGGGAGAGAGCTGCAGCAGAAAAGGCATGTGCCCTAAGGTGTGAAAGGGAGAGAGCTGAAGCAGAAAGGACATGCCCCCTGAGCTGAGATAGGGGGAGAGCTAGAGCATAAAGGACACATCCCTGAGCTGTGATAGGGAGAAAGCTGTAGCAAAAAGGACTCCACTCCCTCCCCTGAAAAAGGACACACCCTTGAGATGCCAGCTTGAAGAAAATCTGACGCAGGGAACATTGCAGGCCAAAATCACTGACTGTGTTAGGCCTAGTGCAGGGGCCAAGGGGGCGGGGCAAGACACAGTATCTAAAGAAAATCCAAGAGTGAATCCTTGTGTCATGCTCCACCCACTCAGGCCCTGCCTGTTTCTTTAAGGAATCCTATTCTCCCCGGTAAGTTTATGTTGTTGAAGACCCCCAGATGAAAAGGAAAAGTCCGTACCTGACACGTGTGTCCGTAGCCAAACCGTCCTATACAGCAGCAGACAGACCCCCAATAATTCCCAGCCACAGGAGACGCCCGTATCTAGAGGTCATTGTTCATGAACTGGACAATATTATTATCAGGGTGGAGTGATCAACAGCTGTGGGGGTTATCTGTGGGGGTCAGCCGGGGGTAGCTCTGGACTATTATACAGGCCATCCCTGCTGGAGAGTCCAGCAAAATACAGGGACATGGGGTCTGAAAACCTGCTGCAGTCCACAAGAGAACTGCATCCTGGACGGAGGACGGGGGACGGAATGAGGCTGACGGCAGAGAGACATCCACTGACGGCTCCTGTTACCGATACCGCGGGAGTCAGATGTCGCCAGGGGCAGAACCAATAATCCCCCCCCATAATTATATCCTGGATGTCTTGCCAACAGTCACATCCACAGATTCTTAGGGAAGCGAGACTGGACTTGAATTCAGTCCCTGTGGATGCTGCGTGAAAGGCGTGAATACTTATTCAATTATGTTGTCCTTCATTTCTGTAATGCATGTGAATTACGTTTTTCACTCTTTTCTATCAGAGCTCACAGGATTTGATTGTAAGCTGTAACCATGGAGACACATAGGTCCTCACAGGAGCCGCAGACATGTAACGGTAGATTATTAACCACATATTCCATACAGTTCAATGCACAGAAGTGCAGATCTCTGACAGGGGAGGCGTTGATGATGATTTTTATGGCACCGACATCTCACACAGCAAAACCCGTGAGCGCCGAGCCTCCAGCACCTGTAAAGTGAACATTTAGGAGGCGGCGGGCGAGCTCCCCTGTGTATCCCTCACACGGCATTTTTTCCAGCACATCCACATGCTGTGATTATCAAGACATTACTCTGGAGCTGCTGCTCGGTTTCTCGGCATTACCAGAATCCCCGGGACGAGTCTGTTTACAGGAAGAAATTAGAATCCTGCAAAAATTGCCTTTTTTAATGTTTACCAATTACCATAAATACAAAAGTCATCAGGTTCTGCAGATGTGAGGATTGGGATGTGGAGCGAGGGCGCCATCTGCTGGGCAGTGACTGGTACTGCAATGACAGGGCTTTATGTAAATAAGGATGCACTAAAATCCCAACCCAAAGAGCACAACCTTCATCAGCCCGAGGGCCGCAGTGTCTACTTAAAGGGGCAGGAATTTTCAAAAAACCTTGACATAAATGGATGTTACAAACAGTTCTGTGAACTCCAGGCAGGCTCGGATTGGCTGACAGGGGAACAGGTGAATCCCTGGTGGCCCCTGAGCAAGATGAGCCCCTAGTCCTCAAGTGGCACGTGGCTGCACTACATATGGATAGGCCACATACAGCATCTCAACCAACCTGTATTTATGGAAAAAACTGTGAGGTTTATTTAACAGAGGACCCCGTTGTTGTTGTTTTTATTATAGATGCATTTTTTATATTTGCATGTAGCTTTACAGTGGGCCCCCAGAATTCATTTTACTGGTGGACCCTAAACATCCCAGTGCGACACTGGCTCCAGGAGAGACTGGTGCTAGACGGCAAGATGACTCACGAGGTGATGGCCGAAGCATCTGCCCGAGAGACGTGGCCGGGTCCACAAAGTGGTTGCGATATTGGTGGGTGGAAAATATAAATACAACAAGCTGCTCATTATAAGATGGCACTGCCCAAAACATAACTACACGCACCCCCTTAATGCCCCCACATAGTAACTATTCCCCCTTTGTGCCCCCTTCATAGTAGTTATACCCAGATATGTGCCCCCCTCACAGTAGTTATGTCCAGATATGTCCCCTCACAGTAGTTATGTCCAGATATGTGCCCCTCACAGTAGTTATACCAGATATGTGCCCCTCACAGTAGTTATGTCCAGATATGTGCCCCTCACAGTAGTTATATACAGATATGTGCCCCCTCACAGTAGTTATGTCCAGATATGTGCCTCTCACAGTAGTTATGACCTGATATGTGCTCCCTCACAGTAGTTATGACCAGATATGTGCCCCTCACAGTAGTTATGACCAGATATGTGCCCCTCACAGTAGTTATGACCAGATATGTGCCCCTCACAGTAGTTATGATCAGATATGTGCCTCCTCACAGTAGTTATGTCCAGATATGTGCCCCCTCACAGTAGTTATGACCAGATATGTGCCTCCTCACAGTAGTTATGTACAGATATGTGCCCCCTCACAGTAGTTATGTCCAGATATGTGCCCCTCACAGTAGTTATCCAGATATGTCCTCACAGTTATGACCAGATATGTGCCCCTCACAGTAGTTATGACCAGATATGTGCCCCCTCACAGTATAGTTATGTCCAGATATATGTGCCCCCTCACAGTAGTTATGACCAGATATGTGCCCCTCACAGTAGTTATGTGCTCACTCCAGATATGTGCCCCCTCACAGTAGTTATGACCAGATATGTGCCCCTCACAGTAGTTATACCCAGATATGTGCCCCCTCACAGTAGTTATGACCATATGTGCCCCTCACAGTAGTTATGTCCAGATATGTGCCCCCTCACAGTAGTTATGTCCAGATATGTGCCCCTCACAGTAGTTATGACCAGATATGTGCCTCCTCACAGTAGTTATGTCCAAATATGTGCCCCCTCACAGTAGTCCAGATATGTCCAGTATATGTTCCCCCTCACAGTATTTATGCCAGATATGTGCCCCTCACAGTAGCTATGTCCAGATATGTGGCCCCTCACAATAGTTATGTCCAGATATGTGCCCCCTCACAGTAGTTATGTCCAGATATATGCCCCCTCACAGTAGTTATGTCCAGATATGTTGCCCCCTCACAGTAGTTATGTCCAGATATATGCCCCCTCACAGTAGTTATGTCCAGATATGTGCCTCCTCACAGTAGTTATGACCAGATATGTGCCCCTCACAGTAGTTATGGCCAGATATGTGCCCCTCACAGTAGTTATGACCAGATATGTGCCTCCCTCACAGTAGTTATGACCAGATATGTGCCCCTCACAGTAGTTATGACCAGATATGTGCCTCCTCACAGTAGTTATGACCAGATATGTGCCCCATCACAGTAGTTATATCCTGATATGTGCTCCCTTCACAGTAGTTGTGACCAGATATGTGCTGTCTTCACAATAGTTATTCCCAGATATGTGACCCCTGAGAACCACTCCCCCACTGGCAGCAGCATTGTCTCCTTTTAAATGTCTCACCTCTGCTTGAGACTTGCAGGACAGGATTAGACAGACTGGAGTTGGAGAGAGAGAGCCTCCTAGTAGAAGGCAGGATGGAGTGAATAAAAGGAGGTGTTACGTCACAAGTATCATGGTAAAAAGTACAATAGATGCAGGGTATATAGTATATACAGCAGTGTACTGATATGTGAGGAATGAGGTATAATAGAAGCAGTGTGTACACAGGCTCGGACTGGCCCACAGGGGTACAGGTGAAAACGCTGGTGGGGCCCTGAGCAAGGTGAGCCACTAGTCTCCCACCCCCTGCTAAGTGATGCCACAGTACAGAGATAATAAACACAGTGATGTCACAGTACAGAGATAATAAACACAGTGATGTCACAGTACAGAGATAATAAACACAGTGATGTCACAGTACAGAGATAATAAACACAGTGATGTCACAGTACAGATAACACAGATGTCACAGTAATAAACACAGTGATGTCACAGTACAGAGATAATAAACACAGTGAGTGTCACAGTACAGGGATAATACAACACAGTGATACAGGGTAAACACAGTGATGTCACAGTACAGGGATAATACAACAAGTACAGTACACAGTGTCACAGTGATAATAAACACATGTCACAGAGATAATAAACACAGTGATGTCAGTACAGGGATAATAAACACAGAGATAATAAACACAGTGATGTCACAGTACAGAGATAATAAACACAGTGTGAGTGTAAACACAGTACAGAGGGATAATCACAGTGAGTGATGTCACAGTACAGAGATAATAAACACAGTGATGTCACAGTACAGGATAATAAACACAGACAGTGATAATAAACACATGTCAAGTGATAATACAGTGATGAGTACAGGGATAATAAACAGTGATGTACACAGTACAGAGATAATAAACACAGTGAGTACAGAGATAATAAACAGTACATGATAATCACAGTCACAGTACAGAGACAGTATGTCACCGTACAGGGATAAAAACACAGTGATGTCACAGTAACAGAGATAATAAACACAGTGATTCACAGTACAGAGATAATAAAAAACAAGTGATGCACAGTACAGGGATAATAAAACACAGTGATGCACAGTACAGATAATAAACCAGTGATGTCACAGTACAGAGATAAAAACACAGTATGTCACAGTACAGCGGATAATAAACACAGTGATGTCACAGTACAGAGATAAATAAAACACAGTAGTGTCACAGTTACAGCCATAATGAAACACGTTGGTTCACAGTACAGAGATAATAAACACGTGATGTCACAGTTACAGGGATAATAAACACAGTGATTCACAGTACAGGGATAATAAACACAGTGATGTCACAGTACAGGGATAATGGGGATAAAATAAAACTTAAAATGAGGTAAAATGTTCCACAGCTTCTTCCAGTCACCAGTAAATGAACCTTATGTCTGAGCAGAAGTGGCCCCTGGTCATTGGGCCCTATAGCACCTAATTTTTTTTGCTATCGTAGTTACACCCATGTTTACTCCATCTTATTGGACATCAGGAAACACACGTCTGATTCATTGGTACTGTATTTGGGGAATACAATATCTCCTTATGGACAACATTTAAACAACCTTGAGGAGTCGTATAGGCCAGGCAACGATACTATGGAATTCTGGGAAGAAGGGACCAAATGAGCTCTCAGCAAGCTCTGCCTGTCATTTATAAAGCGGTTGTATGTTTTAGGCACAGATCGGAGGATGACAATTGTACAAGCATGCACATCTGGTACATGTGGTCCATCTAACTGCGTTCCACATCTACACCTCACTACACGCCTCAGTGACAGAGACATCTTCAAAACCTCTTATAATTGAGGTATTGTGGCTATTTTTCTGGAGGTTGGTAACTTACATTGTTGTTAGCGCCCTCTCTGGTGAAGACGTATAATGTCGGGTCCCTCTGCAGGTGGTATGAACTCAGTAATGCTTCTGGGGCCCCCAGGAGGAGCTGAAAGGAGAGAGGTTTTCAGAATCAGATCATTGAGACGACAAAGATGTCCGCAGGTAGGAGCGGTGAGACAACTGGGTGGTGTATGAGACCTTCAGCCTGATACGGGGCCCACAAGTGCCCCATGAACTCCAATGATACAGCAGGGCCCAAGTGGAAATTAGCATCATTGACAATATATAAGGAGACTGTCAATGATGAGGCCAAACTAAAAACAAAAATACCAAACGGATGTAAAATGAGAACTTCCAAACTCTAGCTATGCCCAGTGTTCCCACCATGCAGCCACCACTTTACATGGAGTTCATATCCTATGGTCCACCAGGCCCTCAATATGCCTTCTGCATCTCCTGCAGTACAACCCCCACACTCCGCTCACCTGGTAGAACGAATGGAAATTCCTTTCCCCTGGCTGCTGCTTCAGGACCCTGGACTGGGAGGAGAAGACATCGTGTTTAGACGTTATGAAATGTTCACTTGAAGTACATGGTCTGTGCTAAGTCTAGAACAGGGCTGGCCAACCTGAGGCTCTCCAGCTGTTGTAAAACTACAACTCCCACCATGCCCTGCTGTAGGATGATAGCTGTAGGCAGACTGGGCATGCTGGGAGTTGTAGTTTTGCAACAGCTGGAGAGCCGCAGGTTGGCCAGCCCTGGTCTAGAAGGTCATGATTCCTCTTCTCACCTTCTCCAGGAGATAGTTGTTGATGTGTCCTCCGGTTGGGTCTCCCTTGAAGTCAAAGTTGATGTCCATGTATTTTCCAAATCTACTAGAGTTGTCGTTACGGTTGGTTTTGGCATTTCCGAAGGCTTCAAGGACACAATTGGACTTCAGCAGAACATTCTTCACCCTGGGAAGGATGACACGTGGACATTCTACAGGGTGGGCCATTTATATGGATACACCTAAATAAAATGGGAATGGGGAAACTTTTCAAAGTGGGAGATGACCATGGCGGCCATTTTGAAGTCGGCCATTTTGATGTGACACATCGAACTTATTGAGAATTTCGCAAGAAAAACAATGGTGTGCTTGGTTTTAAAATAACTTTATTCTTTCATGAGTTATTTTCAAGTTTCTGACCACTTATAAAATGTGTTCAAAGTGCTGCCCATTGTGTTGGATCGTCAATGCAACCGTCTTCTCCCACTCTTCACACACTGATAGCGACACCGCAGAAGAAATGCTAGCACAGGCTTCCAGTATCTGCACATCTCGTATCTTCACAGCATAGACAATTGCCTTCAGGTGACCCCAAAGATAAAAGTCTAAGGGGGTCAGATCGGGAGACCTTGGGGGCCATTCAACTGGCCCACAACGACCAATCCCCAGGAAACTGTTCATCTAGGAAAGCTCGGACCTGACACCCATAATGTGGTGGTCAGCATCTTGCTGGAAAAACTCAACGTGCCAGCTTCAGGGCATAAAGAGGGAAACACATCGTCATGTAGCAGGTGAATGGCCCCCAAGGTCTCCCGATCTGACCCCCTTAGACTTTTATCTTTGGGGTCATCTGAAGGCAATTGTCTATGCTGTGAAGATACGAGATGTGCAGATACTGGAAGCCTGTGCTAGCATTTCTTCTGCGGTGTTGCTATCAGTGTGTGAAGAGTGGGAGAAGACGGTTGCATTGACAATCCAACACAATGGGCAGCACTTTGAACACATTTTATAAGGGGTCAGAAACTTGTAAATAACTCATGAAAGAATAAAGTTACGTTAAAACCAAACACACCGTTGTTTTTCTTGTGAAATTCTCAATAAGTCTGATGTATCACATGACCCTCTTCCCATTGAAAAAAAACTAAAGTTGGATCCAAAATGGACGACTTCAAAATGGCCGCCATGGTCACCACCCATCTTGAAAAGTTTCCCCCCTCCCATATACTAATGTGCCACAAACAGGAAGTTAACCACCAACCATTCCCATTTTATTTAGGTGTATCCACCCTGTATATCTTTAATACAACTGAATTCTGTCACATTGTGAAAACTGATTCTAGCAAAGAGGTTTAATAAACAGCAATGGATGTTACTAGTCAAAAAAGTCTGAGCTGCAACTGTGGTTTAGATGATAATGGCGGGACTGTGATGGGATCTAAAACCAGGCCTTCCAGTAAAGTACTTGTTATGAGACCCAGGATCCTGGTTATGGACATTTATCCATAAAATACGCTTCACTTAAAAGAATAGATATTACTAATCAGCACATTCTGAGCAACAGCCAGAGATCATATGATGAAGGTGGGACCGTGATGGGATCCACAACCAGGCCTCACAGCAAAATGTGTTTAGTATTCGAATTAGGAACCAGGTTCTGGGCATCAATCCAGAAAATGTCTCTGATGTATAGAAATGGATATTACTAATCTGCAAGTTCTAATCTACAGACCCAGATCAGATAAAAAAAAGAAGACCATGATGGGCTCTGAATCCACGCCTCACAGCAAAGAGTGCTGATTATGTGACCCAGGATACAGTTTGTTGGATTTAATTTCAGAATACATGAAGTCAAAGGGCACCTAAACCTTTACACAAAGCACAGAAGATGTAGCAAAGCTTCTTGGCTCTCCTCTGCTTATGCTGTATGCAGAATGTGGATCCATTGAAGGCGTAGAAGGAAGTGTGGGTGCCGCCTACAATATATGCATGTACCCATATGTACATGCATATATGGGTGGCCCCAAATTGAGGGTCTGTGGCCCCACGGCCACGAAGGCCTGAAGCCCTGGTGGATGTGGTTATCCACCAGGTGCTCTAACTGTATGTATATATATATATATATATATATATATATATATATGTGTGCATGTGCCCCCATTTGCATGCACCTATATTTATATATATATATATATATATATATATATATATATACATACATAATGCCCCTTGTTATATAATGCCCCTTTATTAATGCCCCCTCTATCCTTATATGCCCCCTTATATCCTCCAGAAGTATATAGATGCATGTACATGATCCCCAGTTATGTACATGTATCTATATACATGTCACAACTAGGGTGCCCCCCCCATAGCCCCCAGCAGATGGACAATGGCCCATCTGCTGGGGATAGCTGGAGACATGGGACTGGACTAATTAGTCCAGTCCCAGGTACTTCAAAGGGACAGAAGATCGATATGATCTTCTGTCCTTTCTGTTAATTACCCTCAGCGCTGCTGGGGGCAATTAACAGGACAGGGAAACAATAGGTTTCCCTGTCTCTGCATGGCGCGTACCTCCGGCGCTTGTAATTACAAGCACCGGAGATACAAAGCGCTCCCCAGGCGGAGGATCAAAGAGATCCTCCGCCCGGGAAACAGCGCGGGCCGGCGCGGTGACGTCATAGCACCGCGCCAGCACTCGTGCACATGCTGCCGGCGCGCTCGCTCGCCGGCAGCGCGGGAGCACGGGAGCGAGCGCGACCGGGTTTAAATAACTCGATCGCACTGCGCTCAGCAGTTGAGCCGTGCAGCCCCCCCAGCGAGAATCATCCCCAGAAGACAACGAGCGGAGCACCCCTGGAAACGAGCATTAACCCCTGGAAGGCTGAATCATCCCCTGGACACCCCTGGAGACGAGCATAAGTATCCCTGCAAACCCCTGTTCCCACCTCTGGATCCCCACTAGTAACCCCTGTGCCATCTGTACCCCTGCCCTGATTTAACCCCTGCCCTACTGGTTTTCTGCCCTGCAACCCCTGCTCCAGACCCCTGCTCTGCCCTATTTTCCCTGCATTAACCCCTGGTGTCCTGCCCCCTGCCCTACATTCCCTGCTACCCCTGGATTGCCCTGCCCTGACCCAACCATAGCCCTGATACCCCTGCCTTGTTTGCCCTACCATTTAACCCCTGCCTTGCTGTACCCTTGCCCTACCATTCCCTTGAATTAACCCCTTCCCTGCCAAAACCCCTCGTTATCCCCTGTTGCTTATTGTACTGTAAATTAACCCCTTTGTTCCCAGGGACAGTAATTTAGATTAGGTTGGGGAGGGCTGCTATATGTGTGTGTGTATTGTTTAGGTAGTAACGTGGTTGGAGTTATGGGATTGTGTAGTGTAGCTAGGTTTTTATTGTACTGTATTGTTAATAAATAATAAATATTGTTATTTATAATACAGTGTGATTGTTTTGTAACGTGTATTTTGAGTCCCTTTTAGGTCGTGTGAAAGGCAGTAGGTATTTACTTAGGCATAAATAGGCGGAACTAGCGAAAGCGGGTTTTGCCTATTTATGAATATTAATTATTGGTACGCCCCAAAATACCAATAATTAATATCCCCTTTTACAGAAGGTATATAGGATCTATACTCCACATGCTACAAAAGCAGAGAAGAGCTCATGCAAGCGATGGTGGAAATCACTCTGAAAAGCTCCACTGCACCTACCATGCTTTAAAGGGGTTCTGAACCCGGACATACCCTTAATTTCACCCAGGAAGCCTGCCTGATGTTAGCATCGGAGCATCTCAGCGATCCAGCGCAGGGCAAGGGCACTTTTGTTTACAGAAGCTTCCGCCTGGCAGTGTGTTCGGTGATGGCACCGGCTGTAATGGGCCGTTTTACTGGCTTGGGTAGCGCTAAGGCCTGCCCATCAGCGCCAGTGACGTCACCAGGCTGCCTGCTGGGCGGAAGCCTCCGCCTGGCAGAGCCCGGTTCGTCGGTTCGATGGTTCGAGGCACCTGGGTGAAATTAAGGGTATGTCCGGGTTCAGCTCTGAACTCGGACAACCCCTTTAAGTGAAGGTTTAGATACCCTTTAACATATAGGAATGGATTTTACTAGCCAACACACTTTGAGCTACAGCTTTTTACAGATCATAAAATGACAGTGGGGCTGTCATGGGATCTACAACCGAGCCTCACAGCAAAATGTGCTGACAATGAGACTCAGGAGCCTGGTTGTGGACATCAATCTGGAAAATATGCTTCACATATAGCAATGAATCTTACTATTCAGCATATTCAAAGCTACAGCCCCCAATCAGATCGTAATGGTGGGACCGTGATGGGCACAACAACCATGCCTCACAGAAAAGTGTGCATACATTGAGACCCAGAAGCCTGGTTGTAGGCTTTAATATATGATTAACATATAGCAATGGATCATCCTAATCACATTCTGATCTACAGCCCCAGATTAGATAATAACAATGGGGCCATGATGGGGTCTACATCCCTGCCTTATAGCAAAGTGTGCTTAATATGAGGCTACTCTAGCAGCAGAGCGCATATTTAGCACATTGAAGTTTCCTTAAAGTTGTCAGTTTGTGATGAAAGTGTTATAGTAATAGCTTAGTGCAATGGTTGCACGACTTAAAGAGGACCTCTCCCCGCTCCTGACACGCCTGTTTTAATAGCTTCATGCATTCCCCATGTGATAACAATTCTGGAGCATCTATTCTTATGGCTCTATGTTGTTCCATTCCTTTATTATTTGCACTAGAAGTTATGAATGAATTGCTATTTGTCTTCAGTAAAGGAACAGAGGGGAGGTGACCAGTTGGGGGGTGTCCCAGCACAGTCTGAACATGGCAGCACTGATTGGCTAGAGTCAGACTGTGCAGGTACACGCCCCCAACTGGTCACCTCCCCTCTGTTCCTTTACTGAAGACAAATAGCAATTCATTCATAACTTCTAGTGCAAATAATAAAGGAATGGCACAACATAGAGCCATAAGAATAGATGTTCCAGAATTGTTAGTACGTGGGGAATGCATGAAGCTATTAAAACAGGCGTGTCAGGAGTGGTGAAAGGTCCTCTTTAAAGGCTATGTACACCTTTGGAGCCAATTTTTTTTTTATTATTGCATTATACTTATTTTGACCTAAAAATCACTTTTTCAATTGGTCTTTATTAACAATATGGAATCCTTTTTTGTGTACAGAGCTGAGAAGCTCTACTAGCTGCCTGTGGATTTTTTTCCCAATTCCGTCATTTGAGGAGCAGACGGACTCCTTATCTCTTCTCTCTGACCTTATAAACACTCATTAAAGCTTAATCCTTACCTTACTGATAAGAATGTGGCTTAAATAAGTGTTTATGTCCTCTCAGTAGTTTACAGTCATGGCCAAAAGTTTTGAGAATGATACAAATATTAATTTTTACAAAGTCTACTGCTTCAGTTTTTATAATGGCAATTTGCATATACTCCAGAATGTTATAAAGAGTGATCAGCTTAACAGCAATTACTTGCAAAGTCAATATTTGCCTAGAAAATGAACTTTATCCCCCAAAACACATACCAACATCATTGCAGCCCTGCCTTAAAAGGACCAGCTAACATCGTTTCAGTGATTTCTCCATTAACACAGGTGTGGGTGTTGATGAGGACAGGGCTGGAGATCAATCTGTCATGATTAAGTAAGAATGACACCACTGGACACTTTAAAAGGAGGCTGGTGCTTGGCATCATTGTTTCTCTTCTGTTAACCATGGTTATCTCTAAAGAAACACGTGCACTCATCATTGCACTGCACAAAAATGGCCTAACAGGGAAGAGTATTGCAGCTAGAAAGATTGCACCTCAGTCAACAATCTATCGCATCATCAAGAACTTCAAGGAGAGAGGTTCCATTGTTGCCAAAAAGGCTCCAGGGCGCCCAAGAAAGACCAGCAAGCGCCAGGACCGTCTCTTAAAAGTGTTTCAGCAGCGGGATCGGGCTACCAGCAGTGCAGAGCTTGCTCAGGAATGGCAGCAGGCAGGTGTGAGTGCATCTGCACGCACTGTGAGGCAGAGACTCTTGGAGCAAGGCCTGGTCTCAAGGAGGGCAGCAAAGAAGCCACTTCTCTCCAGAAAAAACATCAGGGACAGACTGATATTCTGCAAAAGGTACAGGGAGTGGACTGCTGAGGACTGGGGGAAAGTCATTTTCTCTGATGAATCCCTTTTTCGATTGTTTGGGACATCTGGAAAACAGCTTATTCGGAGAAGACGAGGTGAGCGCTACCACCAGTCTTGTCTCATGCCAACTGTAAAGCATCCTGAAACCATTCATGTGTGGGGTTGCTTCTCAGCCAAGGGAATCGGCTCTCTCACAGTCTTGCCTAAAAACACAGCCATGAATAAAGAATGGTACCAGAATGTCCTCCGAGAGCAACTTCTCCCAACCGTCCAAGAGCAGTTTGGCGATCAACAATGCCTTTTCCAGCATGATGGAGCACCTTGCCATAAAGCAAAGGTGATAACTAAATGGCTCAGGGAACAAAACATAGAGATTTTGGGTCCATGGCCTGGAAACTCCCCAGATCTTAATCCCATTGAGAACTTGTGGTCAATCATCAAGAGACGGGTGGACAAACAAAAACCTACAAATTCTGACAAAATGCAAGCATTGATTGTGCAAGAATGGACGGCTATCAGTCAGGATTTGGTCCAGAAGTTGATTGAGAGCATGCCAGGGAGAATTGCAGAGGTCCTGAAGAAGAAGGGTCAACACTGCAAATATTGACTTGCTGCATTAACTCATTCTAACTGTCAATATAAGCTTTTGTTACTCATAATATGATTGCAATTATATTTCTGTATGTGATAAAAACATCTGACAAACACACATAAAAACCAGAGGGCAGCAGATCATGTGAAAATAGAAGATTTGTGTCATTCTCAAAACTTTTGGCCATGACTGTACAGATAAGGGCAATTGCACAAAGTGAAAGTACCAGTCACCCAGCTAGACAAACAGTTAACCCTTTGTGACTGAACAGCTTAATATTTTTAATAAAGACCAATTGAAAATATGATTTTTAGCCAAAAATAAGTTAAATGCAATCATAAAAAAATTTGACTCCAAAGGTGGACATAGCCTTTAAGGATTGCCAGTATGAATGCTATAAAGATTTCATATAATACTGAGCATCCATAACAGTGCTGCTGTAATCAACTAACCTCACCCCTCCAATCAGAGTATTGGGTGAGGTATCTGAATCACCTGCACACTGGTGTCAGGGCCAGGTATATGTTCTCCTGTTTTCACACTAGTTACCAGCTTTTTATCTGAACTCTGTATCTAAAATGTGAACCTCAAGCTGCACATCCTGACTTTGAGCCTGAACCCTGAAACCATAATCTGAAACTATGGATCCTGACTCTTGACCTGAACCCTGAATCTGCAGCTAAACCTCAATCACGTAACTTGAACCTGAATCTGAGCCTGAAACCAGAACCCGAATCTGAGGAATCTAAGTCTAAGCCTGAAGCTGAATCTGAGCCTGAACTTTGTAACTTTAACTTGAATCTGAGTCTGAACTCTGTATTCCTACCTAAACCTGTTGTTTGATTCTGAGCCAGAATGGAGCGGAGGCGTGGACCTGCAAGGCCAGGGAAGGGCTTCTGTGTGTTTCTCTGGACTTGCTGGTCTGTGCCTCTGCTCCACAAACAATACAACATGTCCTATCTTTCATCATATATTCATTCTCATGTCCAGTGCCCATGCATTGCAGATCCATCTACAACACAGGCACGGCAGCATCACAAGCATGTGAATGGCAAATTAGCTCCTCCGGAAGGGAAAACAAACAGTCTCTCTAGCACCACCTATAGGTCTACTGAGTCTGACCCATTTAGGAGCCTTAAAACGTGTCTAGGGATATCAGCCAAACTAGACGGGGTCTCTGTGAAGGAATTAAGACTTTTTACACACATTTTGCCCAGAGGTATTAAAAATATCCTTATGTCTGTGGATTATCACTCGCCTTTCCACCTCCTCTCGTTGTGTGGGGTTGGTTATGGCTGCGATGTACTGCATGATGTACTTGCTGGCCTCAGTCTTCCCTGCGCCGCTCTCCCCTGTAAGAGGAAACATGAGTCAAACTGCGATTCAAGCTTCATGCAGATTTCAGCAGTGAATGACCCCCAGCGAGGCTGTGGCACCTGATATAACAATACACGTGTCCTTCGCTCTCCGCTTCATGGCCTTGTACGCTGCATCCGCGATGGCGTAGAGATGTGGGGGCCGCTCGTACAGCTCTCGCCCCCGGTAATACTCAATCATGTCTTTTCCATACAAGGCTATATTTTTATAAGGGTTTACAGACACGACAACTTCCCCAATATACGTGTAGATCCGGCCACGATCAAACCTGAAGAAGTAGAAAAAAGAGTGTCAGCCTCTGGGTCTACTGGAGACAGGGGCGTAGCTACCATGGAAACCGGGGAAGCGGCTGGTACGAGGCCCGAACTCAGAATGGAGCCCAGGAGGAGGATAAAGGATTTATTTTCAGAGCCCAGGGAACGGTGAGTATGGTGCTCCCTGTCCTAGCACTGGTATTACTCACCGATCTCCGGTCTTCTCTGGGCGCCTGCGCAGCATTAAGTCGTGGCTGCGCACGGCTCTAGGACGGGACGTCGCGTGCGTAAGAGCGCACTATGACCTGATGCTGTGTGATGTCAGGTCACAGTTAGTGCCTGCCTAGACGCAGCGCAGCAAGACGAATGGAGACGTCCACAGGACGTGAAGAGAGGTGAGTATTTTTCTCTCTTTTTGTCTGGTGTGAGGTCTCCATAAAAGAGACTAAGGGGGCGTGTTCAAAAATTTACTGTGGGGCCCAGGCAGTTTTAGTTATGCCACTGCTGGATAGGTAGAAATAATGCTGCAGAGACAAGGTATCTAATCAGCCTTGTGTGATACTGTCTGCTAAACCTCTGTATCTAAACCAATCATGTGTGATAGTGTCTGCAGAGCTGTGTATCTAATCCTATCATGTGTGATACTGTCTGCTGAACCTCTGTATCTAATACTATTATGTGTGGTACTGTCTCTAAGCTGTGTATCTAATCCTATCATGTGTGATACTGTCTGCTGTGTATCTAATCCTGTCCTGTGCGATGCTGTCTGCTGAGCTGTGTATCTAATCCTATCATGTGTGATACTGTCTGCTGAGCTGTGTATCTAATTCTATCATGTGTGATACTGTCTGCTGAGCTGTGTATCTAGTCCTATCATGTGTGATACTGTCTGCTGAGCTGTGTATCTAATCCTATCATGTGTGATACTGTCTGCTGTGTATCTAATCCTGTCCTGTGCGATACTGTCTGCTGAGCTGTGTATCTAATCCTATCATGTGTGATACTGTCTGCTGAGCTGTGTATCTAGTCCTGTCCTGTGTGATACTGTCTGCTGAGCTGTGTATCTAATCCTATCATGTGTGATACTGTCTGCTGAGCTGTGTATCTAATTCTATCATGTGTGATACTGTCTGCTGAGCTGTGTATCTAATCCTATCATGTGTGATGCTGTGTATCTAATGCTGTCCTGTGTGATACTGTTGTCTAAACTGTGCATACAGTTTTAAAGAACAAAAACTCAATATTACCTATAATAAACAGAAAAAGGGAAATATGATTTTCTGGGAGCTGAGCCTGTGCGGTGGTCTCACTGATAACCAGTGGGTGCACAGACATCATATATCACACTGTGCAGAACTTCCTGCTCTATATATAGCAAGTATACATAGCAATAATAGCACAAATACTCCTGACATACAGACACTGCACAGTACTACT